>JABUQX010039207.1:0-15000 GCA_015478945.1 Trachelipus rathkii
TGATAGTGTCATATGATAATACAAAATTTCCAACATATGTAATTCAGAAAAATATTAATTTTATTATTATTATTATTATTAATTATTATTTATTTTATTAATTATTATTAATTATATGTATATATTAAATATATATTATTATATTAATTTAAATTATTATATAATAATAATACTATATATTATAATTAAATTATTAATAATTATTAATATAATATTAATATAATTTAATTATACATTAATTATATTATATTTATTAAATTTAAATTATTAATTAATTATTAATAATATATTATAATTTAATTCTTATTAATAATTATTATTATATATATAATTTTATTAATATGTAATAAAATATAAAAAAATAAATAACTTACTATCTGAGCTATAAAATTGTATTAAAATACTATTATACAATAAATAATTAATATAACATTTATTATTTTAGGAGTTTATTAATATATATATAAATTATTATGTTTAACTGGGTACATCTTCATGCTATCTGTAAAATAGTTTCTAAATATTGCCATGTTTTTATCCGAAGAAGAAAACATAGAATAAAATAAATAACTCTCACCATTTATTCTTACATAAATGATACAAATCAAAATGGGGAGTTTAGTAGAGACTTATAATCGGCAACGTGTTTATTTTTATCATTTATTCAATAAAAAATTTAAATTAATTCAATAATTGAAGAAACCAATTTCATTTCTATAACCAATCTGTTTTGCACACATATTTAATTTTATTTTGAATTTTATATGATTTTAAATTTTTCAGAATTTATAGTATTTTGAGATAACACAACGTTTAGGATAAAAATATATGTGGAAGAATATAACAGTTTGTGACGTATGAGTGAATAAGTATTAATAATAAATATATCAAATTAATTTTCTTATTAATTAAATAGTTCTACAATAGAGAAAAATTATATAGGCTATTTGGCTGCACTTAATATTAAATTTTTGGAGACAATGCAATTTTCAAAGGAAAGAAAATAATCATTCAAGGTTTTAAATATAATAAATCATTTTACATTCTGAAGGAGAATATATATATATTATATATATATTATATATATATATATATATATAATATATATTATAATTATAATAAATTAAATATATATATATTAAATATATAATATATATAATAATAAAATATAATATATATATATATATTATATATAAGAGTAGGGAGGGAGGAAGGAGATAGATGGAAAGAGAGATGAAGAGAGAAGAGAGAGATGACTGATACGCCATACCTACAATTATATAATCTTCGAAGGTTTATACATATATAACGTATATCCACTTTGATTAATTAAATATATATATTAAATATAATTATATATATATAATAATATATATATAATATATATAATATATAGATATATATATATATATTAATATATATTATAATATATTATTATATATAATATATATTATTTTTATTTTATATATATATATATATATATATATATAATATATATATATATAATATATATATATATTATAGTATAATATATATATAAATATATATTATATTTAATATATATAATATTTTAATATATTAAATATTATATTAATATATTATGTTTTATATAGTAAAATAATTAAAAAAAATATGGCTGTGTGAAAAGAAAATGTAATAATATGGAAACTACAGGAATCTTGCACCAAATAGCTAATATTCGAAACGCATGAAAAGACCTAACCAATAGCTGGAACACAATATTTTTGAAAACTTTATCTGTGAATATTTTACAAACACACGTACATGATAAGGTATTTTTATTTTATAATATATATATCTTATATTTTCACCTATTTATATAAGATATAAAATATGATACAAAAATGAAACTATTACTTATTTAGACTACATTTTCCCTTTCCCCCTGAATATCGTTTAGAGAGAGAAATTTTTTAATAAAGTCCATTTTTATTTATATTGCTCTATATTATCTTTTTTATTTCCACTCTTGAGAACTAATAGAGCTCAGATTTATGACCTGGTTCATGTAGAAAGAGTTGATATAATTTAGTTCACAGAAAATTAATATCAATATATATATATATGTTATCAATATATTATATATAAGTTTATATATAGAAAATAATATACATATAAAATACTAATAATACATAAATATTTTGGGAAGAACGGAACTGAAATTAATATTAATTATAGTACATCTCATATTCTCATTGACTAAGGTTTCACAGTATAACTATCCACAGGATGCTGAGTCAGGTTACTAGAACCACTTCCGATACTCAGTCGATCCGTCTAAACTCGACCTGATAACAATGATAATACGTCAAACTACTATCCAAATAGATTTTTACCCAGTAATTAATATATATACAGCTCTAATCACTATATCAATCCTGATTCGGCCCGTTAAACGACCTTCCATACTCATAGAGTACTAATACTAATGACTATACGTATATATATTATATATACTCGGTAGTGCCCGTTAAGTATAAGTCATTCCAATAAGTACTCCTGAATTTATGTATTATAAGTAAGCTATTCACACATAGGATTCCTGCTTTGTTTATTGTGTTAATATAAGCTCTGATATAGGACTCCAATAAACTTATATAATGGCATATATGATGACTAAAAGCGCACGAGAGGTAGTCAAAATATTATGCCTATAATCAAGCATCCAATGAGCTATATTATAACATCAAGTATCATACCATAAATTATCTTATCACTGTTATGTACCATCACACTATGACAACGTATATTATAACCACTAACTGTCGAATCAACAACATCACTATAACGAATACTTAGATCACAAATTAGTCTAATTATGCTAGTCATTACCAAAATTGAGAATGTCTACTATGGTTATATCTGACTGGGACACCTATATATATAACATATATAATACTGATGAGAGACTCACTATATATCAGTAGTATTATTTTTCACGGGTAATTCAGATAAACCTTATAATACAGTACATTGTTTAAAGTAAATTACCTATTTCACCGATTTCACATATATTCCATACTTTGTAATCCTAATGTAACAAACTTGATAATAGGATTATATTTATTTCGATTGAAGAATTTTCAATACGTATATACAGTAATAATACTTTCACTTAGGTACAATTTTCCAAATTTCAATCATATAGAATACTCAAGTTTTCACCAAAGAAAACATTTTTATATTTAACTCACTATCTAGATAAAGTCTTCCAATAATTATTGCACTATCTATCTTTATCTAAGTTAGTATTATGTATATTATATATCATCACCAAACTATCACACTAAATATAAATATATATATATAGTAATATTAATATAATATTAAATGATAATTATATATTAATTAATATATATATATTAATAATATAATATATAATATATTAATATATATTTGCACTAGTGTCATTCTATCATCTCTTATTTGATGTATGCAAATATTGCCAGTATAGGATATATACTATAGGATATAATATACTTTTATCTTTCTTATGGATTTGGTACCAACTTATACGTATATTATCTCTACTTTAGCTTAAGAGAGGAATTCTTCTTAGCATTTAGATGATAACCGTAAATAATATAGTACTGAACAGAATCTATATCGATAGCTATTTATTGTAGGTACTCATACAGTGAGGTATAGCGACTACTATGAGCTTATTTAATCAATCTACATTATACCTAGCTATCAGACCCTATATATAAAAGTGTAATAAATTCTTATATTCAAGAGTTATTTAAGAAGAGTTTCACTAAGTTATAATTTACTAATATATTAAGGATATAATATAATTATAAACTTATATAAATATAGCCTTTATTATCACTAGAAGATTTTATATCGAGACTTCTTTATTATCTATAGTTATTAAAGAAAGGGTTTCACTTCCACTATTATTACACATTAATACTTACTTAGTTAGAGGATTTACTAACTCCTGATTTTTTAGAGTTACAGTTATTCAAATAAATTTGGTAAATCAAAGACAAAAGCGCGAGCACAAATTCAAGTAGCATTATATCTAATCTATTAAGTATACATATTATAAGTACCGTATATCTTAATATCATGATATAAAATTAGAATTGAGCTTAATACAATAACTAAAATCCTATACTACCCTTAGGAAAAAAACCTCACGATCATTATTAATTCACCAACATAATATTATATCCAAAAATCTCACAATATTATCACCATAAAACCCACCCTCGACGTAAAATTAACAATGCACAAGAGACCAAATATATATTCTAAAGAAAAACCTTAAAAAGATAAAAAAACAATAATGAGAAGCAACTCTAATTAAAAGTTTATCCTCATAAAGAAATAATAAATATCAAAGATTTATAATTATAAAATCATTTTTATTATTAATTAATATTAGCGAAAAAATTTCCAAGTCATTTATTTTAATTACCTATTTAGGATTAATATAATTATTATTATTATATTATTATTAAATTATATATTATTATTATTAATATTAATCATCATATTGTTTATTTATTATTATATTATTTAATTACTAGGCATTATTAATTTATCACATTCTTATTAATATAACATAAGATTATAAACAATTTTTATAAATTTTATTTAAATGAATGATAATATGAATTTTTCTATATATATTGTTTGTTTACCTCCCAACATGGATTAGATCATCTTTGAGAAGGTACGGATACAATGGAGGTCCATCTCATCTTTGATTTCTCCCTGCAATTGCATTTATTGATTCTTATTGATTCTTATATACTAAAATCGTTACTGTCCTTTTTTTCGACGCTTACTGATTGATTAATACGTTAATCTTAACTAACTAGATAAGAAAGAAAATTATGATAGAAACAGTTCGTGTTATAACACAGACACAAGCTTAATATCACACTTTATAAAACTGTGTCTATGAATTATAAATTAGCCAAAATTAAGTAATATATTACTGCTGAGTTAAGAGAATATTCTAATACGAAAATAAAAATTAAATCTACCAAGTAACATAGATAACCTTGTAATAGGTAATTAATTTTATACGTAGGAGATTTAGATAAATTATATTTTACTATACAGAAATACCTATCACATTTAGGGGTCAATTAACTAATCATACAAACCGTTTATTCAAGTAAAAACAATGTTTAATCGTAAAGTTACTATATCATATACGTGCACCTCTATTCATTATTTCATAAGTTAGTTAGTTTATCTAACTCAATATCATATACTATAATATATATATATAATAATAATATATAAATATTATATAAATATATATATATATATATATAATAAATTATTATAAATATATAGTATTATATATATATATATATAATATAGATAATATATAATTTATAAATATATTATATAAATATATATATTAATATATTAATATATAATATTAATATCATATGTAATATATATGTTAATAATACGTATATATTATAACATAATATATTCATAAGTGAATCGTATACACTTTTCTTACTCATAAATATCACTTAATTGAGATAAAAACTGCGAAATACTTTTGAAATTATTCTAAAACCTATAACTTCTATACGGGGTTAGTCTCACATTAGACACAATTATACTCTAAACTTTTCGGCTCAAGAAGCTAGGGTGGAGTGAGATGCCGGAAGGCTTCCCTTTAGATTAAGAGCCGTGGGTTGCAAGAAGGCGCGCATTGCACGGGGCTTAAGATTTTACCCATCTAAGGACTCCCACCCTTACTGCATTGATCTTTAAAGGTAAGAGAAAAAGGTGTAGAAATAAGAAGAAGGACAGAATCGAACATGTAATGTTACCAAGGCCCGTTCACCAATCAAAGACCCTGGGAACGAAACTCTTGTTTTGCTGCTGGGGAATGTAAAGTATGTAGACTAAAAGGCGCCTACCTAAGAAAGAAGTTGCAATGTGATTTTCATTGCTCATACTTGCGGCAGCATAGTATTAATTTACCATATTGTCCCCTCTCCTCGGAATCTAAACTCTATGAGTTTTGTTTTATGAAAACCATATTGCATTATACTTTAGTCTTTAGTTGACAAGAAATATGGACTAATATTTAAAAGAAAATAAAATCTAAGTTTATATAAACTAAAGTATTACTTCTTATGATATTAATTAATGAGATATAATAATGACAAGAAAAATTAATAACTAAAATACTATATATAGATTCTTATAATTGAGAGTCAATCTATTGTAAAATATAAAAAGTGTCTTCACCTATACAAATTAAAAAAGCAATATAGATATGTTTTGGTAGTGTAAGCAAAAACTAAAAATTCAAGATTTTAGTTTTATGGATCGAACTTTATTAATAGGATGTAATTATTTTCTGTTTTTTCCAAATCTTGTAAAGAATGCAAAGTTAAAAAAAATTAAGAATAACATGTATGGCATTATGGACAGGGCTAATGATTGTGTTTGTAAATTTCATTAACCAGTTAACCTTACCCTGAAGGTGTCATTAAAAGATTTAAGATATATATAGTAAGGAATTCATAAATGTGAGACCTATTTACCACGAAGGAATGGGTATTGTAAATATTCATCTTAAGTATATTATCCGTAGAGTAAACAAATATTAATCACGTTAAGCCATAAATTTAAACCCTTGTGGGATTTAATAATTTACAACCTTGAAAATTATTAAATTTTGTTAAAAAAATCTTTAAACCTTTTTTATAGTTCTTTCAACAGAACAATAATAACATTCATTTCGACGTTATTAATAGCTTACGGGCAAATTATAACTTAAGATAAAGCTATTTGAGATAAATGGTAACCTGATTACAGAAAAATATCTATTATTTCTAAAATTTAATCTTTATTACCTATAGCATCGGTTAAGTTTTACTGGCCATAATTAAGACTTTATATAATATAATTGTTAATTGAGAAGCTTAAATATAAATAAAAGAACTTAAAGAATATTGAGAATCTAGATAAGGTAAAGTTAAAGTTTTATAATTAACCACTCTTTTGTTCTTTTGAACTTCTTATAAAGTTATCATTTCAGTATCACCATTTATCAAAGCATAATCAAAAAGATAAAGAGTAATGTTTGAGATTCTAAAGGAGCATACAGAGAGCGTTGAACTGATTTTCGAGAGTTAATTAAAACGTTATATTACGACAATTAATAAGCATCTAAGTTTATTTTCTACTTTAAGGTTAATTATATATAGTAAACATTGTTAAAAAGAAAACTAATTCTATTAAGCGTTAGTATAAGATTAGTGAGGAAGTTTAATTCGAATAAATATATACTCACTAGTCATACTCGTCAGTAAGCATAATAAATATATTATATATATATATATCTTCTATAAATAATAATATATCATTTTAATACTTTCAAGACAATCCCTTTATTTGTTGTTAATGTGGTTTAGTAAATACAACAAACGCTTATACTAATATTAAAAGAAAGACAGACTTTTTAATTTAGGGTAAAGTACCTTTGGAGTTATTAGAACAGATAAGATATGGATCTTAAAACGGTTTACCGGATTTAGAAATTTGTCACAAAACATTCGGACTCAATAGTAAAACAAACATGTTATGTCAAACTCGTTAAAGGAATAATACTAAATCAGAGGTAATAAAAAATAGATCATATTAGCAAGGATTTCTAGGTTGGACATTAGTACTAGGCGATTCTACCCATGAATATAAGAGGATATATTGTGATCGGTCGCGAAGAGCGCTAAAAAAACATCCTATAAAAGAGGAGTTATTTTTAGAGAGAATCTACATGAGAAAGTTGTGTTTACTTATAGACATCCAGTTCAGACCGACATCGGTTGGATCAGTCTCTAATTCTGAGGGTAAGCCTTGCAATTGAGTATTTGTCTCTATTTAAACAGTGAAATATTCTTATCGGTATCTTCTGATTCATTTTCCGCAATGAAAACTGGGCCCACACTTCCGGGAATTGAAACTGCTAAGGATGAGGAAACTCTCGCAGTTACACACAGGGAGACTCACAATGAAGAACACCTTTAAACCACACGGATTGAAAGGGAAACCTTTCAAACGAATTCACACAATGTACTCAACTTGTTTGTTATATCACCAATGTAAAAGAACCGAGATTGAAGAGCATAGCTTTTAAATTCATTGATAGTATTATACGAAAATGTTTAACGTCAGAAAAACTTATCACAACCTGATTGGCGCCAATGTTATATACAAATTCATAAGAAACCGTTTCTCAAAGGAAAAGTTTTAAACTCGTACAAAGAACACACGCACAGCTCTCACTATATGTACCCTTAATATGCACTAAATCCATAGTATAAATCTTTGTTATGCTATTATTCAGTCATCATCTTATCACATAAATAAAAATAAACCGTATTAATAATTTATACAAAATAATGTTCTATACTATCTATATCAAACCAAAATGTCCTGGCGCTAGATGTGAGAGTATAAAGATCTTCCTGTAGTACTTTATCATGTCTCCTCGCTACTGTTTATAGTTAATCTATCTAATATTTCTATGAAGCAAAGATAAGACTAATCTTGAGTAGCTTACACTGTAACCTCTATTTTGTGCTTGTAATAAATGCTTCCTCGAATCATAACCAAGGTTTTCCCTTAAAATATCCACTGACTTCTATGAGTCTTTTGCGGGATTCACCATAAAGAAATATTAATTGAGTTTGTAACGTCAAGTAAACGCTATGAATTCTTATATATTCGAAACATAAAAGACTCATTATAAATAATATAAAACATAATAGAGGTATTATACTGGCGGTTGTACTTAAAAAGTATAGCAAGTAAATTGAAATTAAACAATCAGTAATTAATAATTAACAAATAATTATCTATAAAAAGAGTACTATTATATCATACAAAACGGCTCACTCACAATCGACAAGTATATAGAAAAGAAACCTTTAGAATTTTCTATGTTGGGATTCCCTCCTCTTACTATTCTTACCTATCTATATTTGGTCTAATACTTGAGACTTATATGGCACTAGGATTACACATACACTTAAAATATAAAATATCCTTAATTTAATATTGCTCATTACCAACAAAAGAAGCTTTTATTTCTTACCTCCTATATTGGCTTACTGAGACTTATGAGACTTAATGATAATTAGAGATTCTTCAATCATCTCTATCGTATTTGCTCATAGCCCTCCAAAAAAAATATTTATTAAGCAGTGACACCAACATAGTCGTTTATCGTAAGTACAAAAAATCTACTTAAAATCATCTATATTAAAACCAAAATATTGATTACAAAAGTATGATACAGAACTATGATACAATAAAACTAAACTATTGTCGACAAACACCACACTGTTAAAAAACTACGTTCTAAATTTATGACATATCATGCGAGTTTTAAGATCCCAGAAAGACTTATTTCTCGCTATAAAACAATTCTATACATAAAACAAGTAGAGAAAGAATAACTCACATACATAACATCTTTCAATCTACTAATTGTCTTGAGTATTTGCTATTACTTAGCAACTATTCACCCCACATAACACATCATATTAATGAATAACTTTCCTGTCGCTCTGATTTACCACTGATCTTAGATTTACTTATCTTCAACGAAAGCTTCTTCAAATATTACGATTATTCTCTATATATTCCATTAACGGCTAATTTTAGCATCTTTATGTGAACTCACTACTTTATAATCACGGTTTTTCTTGACGAGACAACTCAGAGGGAGTCGAGCTAATCGTATTTGAGACATAATAGAAAAGAAGAACTCTCCAACTTATCGATAAACTTTTTGATCAAAAACCTCATACACTTAAATATTAGAATAGAGTACTAATTAGGTTGAGGTACTGAAAACTACAATAATATTAAATACAGAATTATTATAAAAAAAATATAAAAGTACAAAATACAGCAATAGAACTGATGAGTAAAAGGTCCTATATGTAACTCCCTTTTTCATACTCTTTAATAGTTCCCAAATCAGTAGGAGACATCGTTTTGATAACATCTATTAATTCATTAACCTAGAAAAGTTAAAAAGAAATATACCTTATTTGGAGATAAGATATAGCTCTAGAACTATTTCATCAACTTTATGATTACAACTTATTATAGATATATTCGTAATTCACCACTAAAGAACATGCAATATAAAATGATTATATGCCTAACTAATAATATATGCAAAATTCAAAATATTCATTAATCCAACTAAAACAGTTTATAATAGGACGCTGTGGTGTGCCTCTTCTCGTCGCTTTATATCTTTCTTTATTGGACAATATTTGACCTACATGGAGTGGTAATCTTATACTGTAGACCCGCACTTAACGTTTCCTCATTTTATTTTACTACAACGAGGGTAACTATCAATTATATCGGCCTCCATTTTCCGAGATCTCTCACATTAGCTTTATCATATCTAGCCTCATCATAACGACTAGTCAGATGCGTATGATTATTGTGTGAATATGTGATGTCGAAAAAAACCCACAATAAAGACTAAACAAAATTTATATCCTAGAGAAAAAACGTTTTACAGGAACCTAATAGAACCTAATCAACGCTACTGCTAACAAATCCTAATCCCAGACTAAATCATGTTTAAAATTCAATAATTACAAAAATAACGTTAAAGTATAAGCAATTTATATACCCAAATCCACGAGATTTATCCCTTCGTAATTACTGTCATTGGGCAGTGTTTTTCTGTTCTGTGATCTCTCTTTCGGCTGTCACTCACCACTACCTGGTCAACTGAAACTCGTGAAATATTGATTTATTGGATGCATACAACGCCTTAGTCCACCGAATCCTTTATTCGAGCCCAACCCCTTACCAAAGAACCGTTGTATGTGGCCAGTACAATTAGTTCGGTGAGGGACAACAAGATTTGAGAACTCTCATAAGGTTCGTTGGTCAAATCAGATGACCCAAGTGTGAATTTTGATGTCTGTCCCGAACACATCTGCCAGTCAGAACTTTTGAAACATGGCCCACTTTTGTAATATTATAGATAAGGAAAAATTCATGATGAGGCAAGCAAAGCTTAGTAATTAGTCAATAAACTAAAATAAAAACAATTTCAAAATTGTCTTTCATTCTTAATCCAAACTAGATGTGCTCTATTTACACAAAATGCATTTTAAAAGTATCCTACAAAGAATCCTTATACCTTCAAATTTTCGCTCATACTGACAGATATATATATATATATATATATATTATATATATTATATATATATATATATATATATATATATATATATATATATAATATATATATATATATAATATTATAATATATATATATAATATATATATATATATATACATATATATATATACTTACATAAGTTGTTTTATTAGGGTATTCGTCAGACTCTAAAGGTGTTTTCTTAGCGATCTTTTTGGCATGACAATCTTCTCCTCTCTCCTACATGTTAAGACACTCTCGCAATCTCACGACTAAAACCTATTTTAGCACCTTCCCAAGAGGGGTGAGCAATTATGCTTCGGTTAGAGTGAACTCACTACTGTCTCTCTGTCAATCGGATTTAATCTTTTGAGGGGTACTTGGACATTTTCTCGCTTCTCTGGCTCTCTACTGAAGGGGTACTTCTCGCCTCTTCTCTTCTCCATCGAAGGGTACTTCTGCCTTTCCCGCAATCTCCTATTGCTGCCTCATTTACCGACACTCTTTTTCAAATTGAAGATTGACTGAAGCAACGGCTTCATTGCTTAGACTGAGTCTTTGTTTTACCCTATTAGTTTTTAAAAGCGAAATGTAACTAGTGCGCAGCCCCCTTTTCCAATTTTTAAATTTCTATTTTTATTTTTTAAATTTCTCTCCTTCTGACCTCTTCAATGTCACCCATACCTCCTTCTCTATAAGACTGGCTTTCGGAGTCCACAATCCTGTTACCATCTTTTTAGAAGAGCCAACAATACTAAAACATACTTCCAAATCCATCTTTTAAACAAAATAAGAAATTTACTTTGGTATATTCCTTTCCAAGCTCGTGGAAAGTCCTCAAGCAATCTCTAAAGACACAAACCCTACCGGTTTATTCCCCTGTCCATCGGTTCCTGATTAGGATTTTGGGTCCCTTTGCTTTGTTAATGAATTCTTTCTTGGCTTTACAACAGAATGGAGAAATCAATCAGTTCGATTTTTTAATAAAAATAAGAAAAATAAAAAATAAAAATGCTGCTAATTACTTCAGATTTTGGTCCGTTACTTTCCATAAATTAAAAGAAAATGTGCTATTTGACCGAAATAAATGTCATTTTCCGCAAAAATGACATATACTGATGATATATATATATATATATATATATATATATATATATATATATATATATATATATATATATATATATATATATATATATATATATATAATATAGTATATATATATATATATATAAAAATAAATATATATATATATAATAATATATATATATATATATATATATATATTAGAAAATGATTAAATCTTATACGTATGTTGAAGAATATTAAAAAAAAAACAGACAAACTTGAATTATCCTTAGTAGATTTCCTAGAGTTTGTGTGAATCCTACTATTTTTTTTTCTCTCTCTCTCTCTCTCTCTCTTTGACCTATCTGATCGGCCCGATCTTCGGATTTTTATCAGAAATTGGTCTGGAGAACCAAACTGTCTTCCCTCTTCTCTAAAATAAATAAAAGGATTATTAGCAAAACAGTAAACATATTCAAATAAATGCCTGTACATCTCGTGTACAGATTTTTCGCGACCTGCATTATGTAGTGCATCCTGATGTGCCGATGGTTTTACCTACATGCTTAGCTTAGACTGACTGTGTACCATGGTTTCTCGGGAGTGCTAGCTATCATGAATGTCTTCAGGGCCCCTTCTGGAGGTCTCTCGGGGTCGTAAGGGAATCCGCCTTAGTCGACCTTCTACCTCCGGGGTTAACTACAGAAACTCGAACTGTGTATGCTAGACTTTTATTATTTTATCGTTTGGAAAATGTACTTATCTATTCAAACCCTTATTCACTCTCTTCTGGACTCCCAAAATTTTTGATAAATTAAACAAACCAAGTTTAAAAAATTAGATCAAAACTAAAAGCATTCCTATATATTAAAGCGCTGTTATAAGTGGATATTTTTAACAAATATATTATATAGGTGCTTGGTGTTTTAAAACTCTTTTTGATCGGTCAATTTTACCTTTCTTGAATTTATGAAAACGGATTTGTTACTTTATATTGAAATTTACAAACAAATATATAAAGAAAACTAAAGAATCTTATCTCCTTAAAATTTTAATGAAATTTTAAGGCTATTTCTTGGTGAAATGATGTTTAATTTAAAACTATTCTTGAAGGAAGGAATACTAGAATTTACAGTTTTAAAACTCATTTACCATAGTTTCATCACTACTTCTACTATTTACGTATACCTTAACATGCAAATACACCTATACATGCAGATAGGCATATCGGAATATACATAAACATATCTACAAACACATATATATATATATATATATATATATATATATATATATAATATATATATATATATATATATATATATATATATATATATATATATATATATATATATATATATATATATATATAAAGATTTGGACGGGAACGAATCTGATATTTTTCTCTTTAAAGGGGTGAGCTTACTTTAACTTAAAGACACGCACCGGGCTATCTACAATGTCAATCTTTCCGATTCAGGTATTTTGGGGTGCCCCTATATATATATATATATATATATATATATATATATATTATATATATTATATATATATATATATATATATATATTTATATATTATATATAATGATCATAATATCCATAAATAATAGTATATACCATATCCGACGTATATATATATATATCTATATATAATATATAATATACTAAATATATACTATTCAGTATTTTGCCCACCTCCTTTCTCCTGCAAATCTAAATTTCTTCTACCTCTCCTTGATCTTCTTCAGCCAAAATTGGGTGGAGGGGCATTTCTCTGCTCCACTCGATCACTCTCTGCAACAAAACTTCTGTTCCAGATTCCGGATACAAACCTCCTTAAAGATAGCTTTCTAACATACGAACTAATTGATCTGAATCCCATAATCTAATACCTTGGTTATCAAACATGATAGTTGAGCCTTCTTTGCTTTAAACAAGCTTCCTGAAAGGCTCAGTATAGCCATACTTGATAATTATTCACAAGCTTTATTTTTTGGATGAACGAGAATGGAGTGTCTGCTATACACGCTTGTATATAGGCTGACCACGCTTGGCCATCATTGTCTTCATGAAATACTGCACTGGAAGCTGTTTACTTTTCCTATTATGTGAGGAGCGCGAGCGCAGGGTAGCGGGCTTTACACGACTAAAACATGATATACATGATCGCGTTGCTATTTTCCAACAAATTGTAACATTAGTTATACTTGACTCTCGTCTTCTTTTCTCTGCACGAGCCATTATAACATTATGTGGATGAGGCAATGTGCCCGCCCTCGGCACCTTGATTCCCATTATATTCGGTATTTCTCTCCTTCATCTCATTTTTCTCCTCCACCTTAACCATTTTCCCTGCATTTTCCGTTTCGTCCTCCTTCTCTCTTTTTTCTACTTCGCCTTTTCTTTTCGTCTTTTCTGTCTGGACAAACGTATCTGCCACCCTCTCCTCGGGTTTCGAGATAGTTTTCTTACTTTGTGAGGAAGATTCATCCACGACTGTGGTACTTCCTGACAGGTCGGTCTTTCCCTCTGGCATCGCTCCTTGAGCTAGGGCATGAGACTGGCCAACCTGCAATTTCTCCGCCATTCTACCAAATTTCAATGGCTCGTAGTGCGCTAATGAAAAGTGAAAAGTAAAGCGATTTAAGTAGCGTTATTGGAGGCTGCGGCAATCGAAGAAATGGGGAAAATGATTTTAATTCGGTATATATA
>JABUQX010039207.1:20000-36430 GCA_015478945.1 Trachelipus rathkii
AATGAGTCCAATCTCATCTTTGATTTCCCCTGCAATTGCATTTGAGAGTTGATTCCTTATATACTAAAATCGTACGTCCTTTTTTCGAAACCTTACATATTGTTTTCTTGAAAATAGTGAAAGTTTTAAATCGACACAAAAAACATTATTTTAGATAAAAAATAATATATATATATATATATATATATATATATATATATATATATATTTATATATTATATATATATATTATATTTATATATATATATATATTATATATAATTATATAAATATATATATATACATATATATATATACATTGTATATATGTTAATATATACGTATATTATACATATACATAAGTGATGTACACTTTTCGTATTTATAAATCACTATTGAAAAAGACACTTTTGAGTCTGTATTTAATTCTAAAACCTATAACTTCTATACGGGGTTAGTCTCACATTAGACACAATTATACTCTAAACTTTTCGGCTCAAGAAGCTAGGGTGGAATGAGATGCCGGAAGGCTTCCCTTTAGATTAAGAGCCGTGGGTTGCAAGAAGGCGCGCATTGCACGGGGCTTAAGATTTTACCCATCTAAGGACTCCCACCCTTACTGCATTGATCTTTAAAGGTAAGAGAAAAAGGTGTAGAAATAAGAAGAAGGACAGAATCGAACATGTAATGTTACCAAGGCCCGTTCACCAATCAAAGACCCTGGGAACGAAACTCTTGTTTTGCTGCTGGGGAATGTAAAGTATGTAGACTACATGGCGCCTACCTAAGGAAGAAGTTGCAATGTGATTTTCATTGCTCATACTTGCGGCAGCATAGTATTAATTTACCATATTGTCCCCTCTCCTCGGAATCTAAACTCTATGAGTTTTGCTTTATGAAAATCCATTGCATATTCTTTAGTCTTGTGACAAGAATATGGGACTTTAAAAGAAAAAATCTAAGTTTGAACTAAAGTTTTCTTATGAAGTATTGATACAAAATGACAAGAAAATTAATACTATCATAGATTCTAAATGAGTCATCTTGTAAGAATAAGAGTGTCTTCCTAAACAAATTTAAACAAATAAGTAGTTTGAGTGTAAGCAAAAACTAAAAGATTCAGTGTTTTATGGAAGCTTTATAAGAATGTAATTTTCTGTTTTTTCCAATCTTGTAAAGAATCAAAGTAAAAAAAAGAAATGTGGCATTTGGACAGGGCATGTTGTTTTTGAAATTTTACCAGTACCCTGAAAGTGTCATAAAAGTTAAGGGATTCAAATGGGACCTTTCCTAAAGGAATGGGTATTTAAATTCTCTTAGTATATTCCGTAGAGTACAAATTTTGCGGCAATTTACCTGTGGGTTTTAAATAATTTCCAACCTGTAAAATTATTAATTCTGTTAAAAAATTTTAAACCTTTTTTATTGTTCTTTCAACAGACCTAAACATTCATTTCAAGTTATAATAGCTTATCAACAGAAAGCTATTGATAGTGGTAACCTGAAGAAAAATATTTAAATTATTTTTCTAGAATTTCTTTTTATTCCTAGTATCGGTTAATGTTTTACTGGCCATTAGCTAAATTAATTGTTAATGAAGCTTATATAAAAAGAACTTAAAAGAAATGAGAATCTGTTAAAGGTTAAGTTAAGCTTTTAATTACCACTCTTTTGTTCTTTGAACTTTAAGTTATCATTCGTATCACATTTAAGAGCTATTCAAAGTAAAGTAAGTTTGAGATTCTAAAGTCTACATAAGCGACGGACGTTATTATAAACGTTATTACGACAATTAAGCACTAAGTTTTCCTACTTTAGGTTTGTTAGTAGTAACATTGTTAGTAAAAAAAATTAACTTCTAAAAGCGTTAGTATAAAGCTGTGAGGAAGTTATTGAAAATATTACTCTAGCTACTCGTCAGTACCTAACTTCTAATACTTCAGACATCCCTTTTTAAGGTTAGTATCAAAGCTATTAATATTAAAGCTATTAGTATGGCATTCTCTTTAAAGTAGTATTCTAACTGTTAAGATGTGAGTAAAATGCATATGTGATTGTATAAAAATTAATAATGTTAATGTTAAAACTTATTAGTATGGCATTCTCTTGCTGTTGTTATTATTTTTATTTACCAAAAGAAATTCTTATTTCTTTTTTAAATTAATTTTTTAATTTTTTTAAAAAGTTATGGCCCCCCTCGTTAAAACTTTCGGTAATGGCCATAGATAAAAATAATAAATTGTCAACGGCAATAAAATCTTTGGGGCGTAATGAAAATTGAAAATAATTATCATAAGAACTAAACATGTTCATAAAGATATCAACTCATGTTAATAGGCTTCCATATTTTGCTGGTCCAAAAAAAAATATTAAAAATAATGAAAACTTAAAGTAGTTATTATATAAACTAAAAATTATTCGTAAAAGTATCAAAACGTATGCTAACTAGGCTTTTATATCTACGCAAAAGCGCACTTTTCATATCTTAAAACGTTCTCCTTTTTTCCAACTCAAACCAATTGACAAACGGAGGGGAGACTGGGGATCTTCGCTATAGGTCCCGCTTACGCTTCCCTTTATCCTTTAAGATCATTTTTTAGTCATCTTTCTGCCTCAATGCTTCTCAAAATCTCAAGCAAAAGCACTGCGTTATATCACTAAAACCTACATAGCATAGTAAAAAAAATTAATCGCAAGAAATTCATAAGCTATCGAACAACTAAAATATATTTAAAATTAGCAAGCAAGTTGAATATGAAGCGATAATTTTCAAAAAAAAAATATATATAAAACTATACTTTAAAACATATGATATACATATATGAAGCTTTAATTTTTTCCATCTATTTTTCGGGACTTTCACATCTCGGTAAAACTGTCCACTGCGTTGAGAGATAAGACTGAAAATACTAGAGACTACAACTGTCTCTTACGTACTGCTTATGATCAACAAGGGAAAGAACTTTCGGCTTTACTTATAATGTTGGTTGTCTTTACTTCTGACATCATTTTCTGGAACTTTCTACCTTTGGTAGAATGTTCGCTGCGTTGACTCAATGAGATTTAGATACTAGGGGCCACTCTTCTTTACGTTACGACTCATTCACCCAACAAGGAAGAAGTTTTTCTTTGTTTTTGTTTTTAAAGGTTTCCCAACGTAATTTCTAATCTTAAAGAGGTACATTCGTTTAAAACCATGCTGATAAAACCAAAACATATGAACAAAACTACAGTGAACAAACCAATTGTGTGATAGTAATCTACTGAACGCCTTTACCCACAATACGATTACACTTTCCTATCGCTTTGATTCTGTTTAGTTTCTTGTCTCCGAAATATCCTTCTCTCAATCTTTACTCTCTTTCCACGGCCAAATCTTAGCTCTGCGACTCGAACCAATTATGTTGCGAGTAGTCTGCTCCAAAACCTTTTTAGAAACTTTTTGATGCAAAATGCGTGGCTACATCAGGTAGGAAAGAGGACTCAGTGCATTGGTTGACAGACACTTACCCACCAGGTAGTTACTAAAACAAGTACAGGCAAAAATACAGCAATAAACCTGATGAGAAGGGGTCATGATCTGGCCCTTTTTATTTTCTAGTTCTCAAAACGGAGGAGCGTTCTTTCTCGACATCTGTTGAGTTCTCCTTACGAAGAAAAAGAGTAATACCTTTTGGAAAAAAAAAAAAAAGGGTAAATTTTGGGGGAAAAAAAAACTAATTTTTCCACCTATGATCAAAACTAAACGTAAGGCTGGCTTTGTCAACGCTTCTCTCATTCCAGCACCACTAGGTAGGCAGCATCTTTTGTTGACATCCTTCAATTTCCCACTTTGCAGTCCTGTGGGAGGTAATGCGACCAAAACTTCTCAAAATCAATTACATCAAAATCTATCATTTATTCACCTATATTCGTAATCCAAGCTAAAGAGCATGCAAATTGAAGTATCAAACAGGGCTATTACCAAGTTCAAATTTTGAATCCAAGCTAAACAGTTTCAATAGGACGCTGTGGTTGTCTCTTTTCTTAAGTTTATTTATATCTTTCTTTGGCAATTTCTGCCTATATGGATGTTCAGGATACTTGCTCCAAGGACCTTGCCTACTTACGTTCCCACTTTTTTCTCCCCGGACGACGTACTCATCGGCCCTTTTTCCGATCTCCATTGCTTTTACCGCCTTTCCTCTACCAAATGCGGATTTGAAATTGGAGCAAAAGCCCCAAATAAGATCTTATATACTAGAGAAAAAACACGTTACAGGAATATTAAAACCTAATCAACGTTGGCAATAGTTTTTCCGGTCAGACTATGCTTTCTGCTTTAACTATAAGCATTTGTATTACCAAATTCTTATACTTTTGGTCTTTCGTGAATTACCGTCATCAGGCTGTGCTTTTCCGTTCTGTTGATCTGTTCTTTTCGCTGTCATTCACACTTACCGGCCAACTGAGACTAGCTAGATCGTAGCCACATTGCTCAAAGGCCTTACGAATGTGACAGAGCCCAACGGCGAGTTCATACAAAGAAATGCAGTAGCCTACCAATCCTTTATTTGAGCCATGACACGTCTCATCAAGAGTTTGTCCGGCTGACTCAGGAGGACCTTAGCTTGTTGAGATTTACGTTTTGCCCCGACTCAATTCAATCCAAGCGTGTAGCTTCCGTCACAATCTCGTTTGGTACTTAGGAACTATATTATCTCAGTCCCATTCAGAACTCCACAACATTGGGACCTGAAATTTTGTAAATTACTAGATAAGGAAAAATTCATGCATAGCAAGCAAAGCTTAATAATTCAGTCAATAAAATTTAGAAATAAACAATTTAAATTGTCTTTCCTTCTCTTATCCAAACTAGATGTATGTGTAATATTTAGACACAAAAATAAGCTGTTTTTAATCCTGTGCACTCGCCGCCTCAAACGCGATTTACTAACGAAATCCTTAGCGTCTTCCGTCGCCATGCAGCTGCACCAACATACCTTGATTCGAAAGCCATGCAGCTTCCTCGCGCGCCGGCGTCCATCCACGACCCAGACTACTAAGCCATTCAGCACCTCCGGGCAGGCGATAGCCGTCTACTGAATATTTCAGCCATGAGCGTCTCCTCCAGTTGCCAGGGGTAACGCCATATCGTGATACTAATCGTATGTCGACTGCGAGAACCTTGTTTATCATACAAAGAACCTCAAGTCTTCAAATTTTCGCTCTTTACTGACAAACATTATATCAATATTATATAAATATACTATATACTATATATATACTAATATATTAATATCTATATCTAATATATAATTATAAATATATTATGTATTTATTATAATATATATAATATACGTATATATACGTGATATATATATATATATATATATATATAATATATATATAATTATAGTATATTATAGTATACTTACATGAAGTTGTTTATTAGACCGGTATTCGATCAGGACATCAAAAGGTGTTTTCTTAACGATTTTTCTGCATGGCCGAGATCTTCTCACTTCTGCCTACGTGTTGAGCCGACACTCTACGCAATTCTCCACGGACTCAAAACCCTATTTCCTTAGTTACCTTCCCAAGAGGGGTGAGCTGTATCATGTCTCTCCGGTGAGGAGACATGATCCTTCACTACCTGTCTCTCTGATCAATCGGAGTCATGTTTAATTCGGGGGGTTACTTGTGACATTTGCGTCGGCAATCGCTTCCCTGACCTCTACTGAGAGGAAAGGCTACTTCTCGCCTCCATTCTTTTCTTTCCATCGGAGCGTTAACTTCCTTTGCCTTCCCGCAGTCTCCCTATCGTGCTGCCTTCATTTACCGAGCTCTCTTTTTTCAAATTGATAGATTGACTGAAGCACGGCGTTCCTTTTGCTCTAGGACTGTAATCTCTTGTTTTTACCCTCTTAGTTATTTTAATAAAAGCGAATGTAACCTATGTGTGCACCCCCTTTTTCAATTTTAAATTTCTCCATTTTTATTTTTTAATTTCTCTCCTCCTGGCCTCTTCATGTTCACTCAAAAACTCCTTCTCTATAAAACTGTTTTTCGGAGTCCACATCCTGTTACCATCTTTTGAGAAGAGCCAACAATACTAAAACATACTTCAAAATTTACTCCGTTAAGCAAAGGAGGAAATTACCTTGTTCACACAAAAACCCTTGACGTAAACTTCCTACTTGATAATCCTAACTGGTATTGCCTCTGTCAAACTCACCGGTTATAGGGTCTCCTGTTCGTTAACGGATTTGAACGTCCTTTTGCTCTGTTATAACGACCCTCTTGCTTGTCCAACAGAATGAGAAGATCACTTTCGTTCGATTCTTTTAATAACAAATATAAGACAAAATAATTAAAAATTAACGTATCTCAATCGTCTGCTAATTACTTAGGATTCTAATCCGTTATTTTCCTATATACATTAACAATGAAAAATGTGCCGTTCTCGACTCGCGTCGCTAAATCCATTCCTTTCCCTTCGCAATAAATGACCACTATACTCGATGATATATATCCTCTTATCCCTCCCCTATCTTCTTATATACTATATATTCTTCTTCTTCTTCGAGTATATATATTTACTTATACATATATATCTATACTTATATTACCTCTATCTCTCTTCTATCTATTACTATCTACTATTACTCTTCTCTCTATCATCTTCTTTTATATACTTTACTCTTACTATATAGAAAAAATGATTTTAAATCTCTTTTCAAGTCTTCAACCAGTTAATTGTCAGAAACTTGGAATTATCCATTATAAACTTCCTGAGTCAGTGTGAAATCTTACTATTCTTCTCCTCTCTCTCTCTCTCCTCTCTTAGACCTACTCCGAATGGCTCGTATACTTCGGCTTCTTATCAGATTTCTCGTCTTGGAGAACCAAACTGTCTTCTCTTCTCTCTCTAAAATAATATAAAAGAATTATTAGCAAAACAGTAAACATATTCAAATAAATGTCTGTACACCTCGTGTACAGATTTTTTCGCGACCTGCATTATGTAGTGCATTCGGGTGTGCCGATGGTTTTACCTACATGCTTAGCTTTAGATTGACTGTGTACCACGGTATTCCTCGGATGCTATGGCTATCATTGTGCACTATCCTGCCTCAGGCCCCTTCTTGGAGGTTCTCTCGCGGTTGTAGGGGATCCCGCTCTACTTTTAGGTGTCGACCTTCTCCTCGGGTGTTTATACATACAGTAACTCGAACTGTGTATGCTAGACCTTTTATTTATTTTATCGTTTGGAAAATGTACTTATCATTCAACCCTTTTCACTCTTTCTCTTCTGGACTCCATAATTTTCTATATATAGCCCATATCTTAAACAACCAAGTTTAAACTTTAGATCTCACAAACTGAAAGCTATCGTCCCTCTACTATATTATAAGCGCTGTTACTAAGTGGGATACAGTTCGGTATCTTACGTATACATCCACATGCATCTTCATACTCTTACTATTATATATATATATTATCTCATCTTTCTTATATATATATATACGTATTATATACTATCTCCATTCTTCTCCTATACTCTCTCTCTCACTATACTCTCTCTCTACTATCTCCAACTATCATTCTATCTATCTCTCTATATATCATTCTCTCTGCTTCTTACTATTCCATATGACTAAAGCACCTTAATACTATCTCATATATTACTATTTACTCTCTATCTACTCATCCCTATGCGCTTAGTACTCTCTTACTTTTTGACAAATATTCATATATGGTTGCTTGGGTTTTAAAAACTCTTTTATATGATGTCGTCAAATTTTTTAACCTATATCTTTGAATTTATGAAAACGTGAATTATACGTTATATATGAAATTTGTAAAAAAATTATATAAAAGAAAAATAACTATAAAAATCTGGAAATCTCCATTTTAAAAATTATTAATGAATATATTTACCCGTGCTATTTCTTTAGGTGGTAATGTATGATTAATTATAAAACTATTCTTGAGGAATACTAGAATTTACAGCTTTAAAACTCATTCACCATTTATCACTACTTCTGCAATATAAAAAAATGTATGTGATATCACCTTTTAAAATACACCTATTATATAAGCTATCATTGCTGAAGCCTGTGATATATCATTAAACATAATCTTACAATATAATATATATATATATAATATATTATAATATATAATATACTATATATATATATAATATATATATTTATCACCAATATATATAATATATGATATATAATAATATATAGTTATATATTATATATACTTGAGATATAGTATATACTATATATATATAATGTATAATTATATATTATAATAGTAGTATTATTAGTATATATATTATATAAAGATTTGGACGGGAACGAATCCCCGCATATTTTTTTTTTCTTTAAAAAGGGTGTGAGCTTGCTTTAACTTAAAGACACGCGCCGGGCTATCTACAGATGTCAAGTGGCTTTCCGAATTCAAGGTTATTTTGGGGGCCTATAGTATATACTATATATATAAAGTAACATAGACAGGCCTGTATAACTTTGTAACTAAAGATTATCTTATATATATATTTATTAATATATATCTCCAACTTCTATACTAGATAACTTTTATTTACTATGTAAATATATATATATATACTACAATATATAAACCTATTCATTATTTTGCCCACCTCCTTTCTCCTGCAAATCTAAATTTCTTTTTCTCCCGCTCTCTCTCCTTGATCTTCTTCAATCAAATTGGGTTGGAGGGGCATTTCTCTCTCCAATTCGATCACTTTTTGCAACAAAACTTCTGTATCCAGATTCGGATCAAAACTCCTTAAAATAGCTTTCCTTAACAAGGAACTATTGACTCTGGAATCTACATAATCTAATACCTTTGTTATCAACATGTAGTTGATCTTCTTGATCTCAAACAGACTTCCTAAAGGCTCATTTATAGCTAATCTTTGATAATTATTCATCAAGCATTTAATTTTTTGGATGAACAGAGGGAATGGAGTGTCTCTATCACCTGTATAGCTGACAAACTCCATCATTGCTTCTATTGAAAATACTGCACTGGAAGCTGTACTTTCCCTATATATGAGCGGCGTTTCCCTAGGAACGGGCTTTACAGCTAAACATGGTTTTTTCGCGTTGTTTTTTCCAACAAATTGTATCTTTGTTTGACTCTCGTCTTTCTTTTCTCCTGAGCTTTTTTCATAAACATTTTGGGAGGTTCGGGCCCCCTCGGCCCTTTCCTCTTTACTTTCGTTTCTCTCCTTCATCTCATTTTTCTCCTCCACCTTAACCATTTTTCCTGCATTTTCCGTTTCGTCCTCCTTCTCTCTTTTTTCTACTTCGCCTTTTCTTTTCGTCTTTTCTGTCTGGACAAACGTATCTGCCACCCTCTCCTCGGGTTTCGAGATAGTTTTCTTACTTTGTGAGGAAGATTCATCCACGACTGTGGTACTTCCTGACAAGTCTGTCTTTCCCTCTGGCATCGCTCCTTGAGCTAGGGCATGAGACTGGCCAACCTGCAATTTCTCCGCCATTCTACCAAATTTCAATGGCTCGTAGTGCGTTAATGAAAAGTGAAAAGTAAAGCGATTTAAGTAGCGTTATTGGAGGCTGCGGCAATCGAAGAAATGGGGAAAATGATTTTAATTAGGTATATATAAAAATGATTTCCAACAACTTATGGAAAATCTTAAACTGTATACAAACAAAATGAGGATTTTATGAGACTAATTATTTGTTAACATTTTGGCAAAAATGAAAATTACTCGGTTACTTTTTCAAGGAAAAAATGCTCAGAGTTTAAGTTATATGAAGACCAATTTCAATTAACAGTTTTAATTAAAATGACAGTCAGTTTTAATTAAAATGATAAATTGCTCAATCTTAGTTAAAGTGACGGAATGTTCGGTTTCAATTAATATGAAAAAAAAATGTTCCGTTTAATTCGATACAATTGTGGTTGTTTACCATTAACATTTACTTTAAAATCAAGTCTATAATGAAAATTCCAATGATGCGTTCTAAAATAGTATTCCCTTTAAAATGATTTTCCCTTATTCACGAATAAGAAAAAGAAAGATAGACAGAAAGAATTGCTTATTCTATTCCCTCTTCTCAAGGTCGTTCTCATATGTACAACCAAACTAAATGCGCATTCTAATGCTCTCATGAACTATGCACACGTGTGCGGAAAATCATCTGGGCTTTATACGTACATGCACAACTTACCACTGTATACGTCTGGGCGTATAACAGATACACAGATGTGAGCGATATTAATAAACGTATATTATATATATTTAATATTAGGAGAGTTTTGACGAGTAGTATATATAATATATATATGTGTTAGATATATATGATATATATATATAAATCCAGTATATATATAATATATAAGTAATAATATATATTTATAGATATTGAATATACATAAATGAAGTATCGTACTATTATAGTATATAGATACTGATATAGTAGAGGATTGTGATATAAAATTGCAAAATTGCAATTGCAAATCCATAAAAAAAAAATGTCGAATTGATTAAGTTTTGAGTTGATTACGAAGTCTATTCAATCTAAAATGTGAGTAAAAATTCAGTTAGAAATGACAAAGTATATGCAAGGCTGATTTTTTTTTAGTCTAAATTAATGTGCATCAATATGAATTAAGATTATACTTACTAACAAAAGACTCTGCTCTAATCAATTCACCATTTCAATTGAGGAAACCTAGAAAGAGATGCAAAGAAAGAAAAATTATTCTTCTGGTAGTGGTGGTTATGTAATGATTCCTAATTATAAATCATCGATCTCATTAGTGGGCGAACATGACTGTGTGAGTCGTCTCAGATGAATATGGAGAGTGTGTTGGGAATACTCCTTACTCACGTGCCCGTGGTGATGATGAACTTCGGATAACACGGCCATAATGTGCGGATTGTCTGACCTCCGATGTATGAGCTAATGTGTCCGCGGTAGTAAGAGACCAGTAACGAGGCATACGAGAACAAAAATAATGTGGTAGGTATATTTATGCAGAGGCTGTGAAGTAAATAAAGCGTGCGTGATATGAGAGATAAGGTACGGGGTTTATTGTAATGGGTGACATGGTATGTGCTTCTCTACCTGCGTAGCCAGGGCTATAATGAACCCTTACAATATTGTACTAACTCAGAAATATTTATTATAACCATGATATAGTGCGAGGGTACTACTGTCTATATCAGTACCCTATATATAGGTCCCATGTATATAATGCTCGTTATATATTAAGTGTCGAGATATTTCTTGTGATCTATGTTGATATATGAGGTATATAACGAGCTTCTCTAACAATGTAATTCGGACAGAGGGTATAGTATACATATAGGTTATAATGTGATACTTAGTGAGTCATTTCTTTTACGACGTATTATTATTATTATACTACTTTATATACTGTACTTTTTACTTTTCTCGATTTGTCTTAGTTATGAGCGCACTATACTATAGTGTGGAAGCATTTGCGAAATAAAATATATGACTAATGAAATAAAAATGAGAAAAAAAGCTGTGTGTCAAGAAAAAAGAAAAATATTATGTACATAACCTTGTGCGTAAAATAAATGATTAGTATTCGTAAAATTACTTAAAGAGATTTTTTAAATATATTATCATAACGGTACCGTATTAGAGTATCCAATCATTCATCGTATTATTATTTATTATTATTTAATTTATTTATATTCATTATAATTTATATATATACATTATGTATATACATTATTATTTAATTATTATACTTTTTATATAATTAATTAAATTGCATACAGATCTTTTTACTAACAAAACCAAAACCTTTACTAACATTTTAAATTTAAGTTCTAAAGGACTTTATATTTTAAAATGAATTAAAAACCAAATATTAATATGCTTATAGTAGATTTATTTGAATCCAAAGCTTTCGATATCGCTTCACCTATAGTGTTATGCTGACATTTTTTCAAGGACTATGATGACTTTATTATAATATTAGAAATGAAGTAGTGCAAATCTAAGTCATTGTTTAAATAATAAATTTGATTAATAACAATATTACATAATTATTAATCAAATAATAAAAAGTGTAATAATTAAAACCTTAAAAATAATATTAAAATATTATAATCACGCATAATAAATAAATTTAATGTGAAGTTGATAATTTAGATTGCTTTTTTCTCCCTTATTCTTATTCTTTACTATTGTATAAAATAATATATATAATTTACGGTAATCGTAGAACATTTCGTTATAGTTTATTGATATTTTGTATATCCCGGTCTATATATGACCTTGTTCATACGTATTACTGTGTAAAATTCCTAGTGGACTCGCGCAGTAATTCACTGTGGAAAAGATCGCACCATATCCACTCTCTCTTTTATACATGTCTCAGAGGATAGCTCTGATATTGCAAACGTGTGGCACCCCGCTATCCTCTCCGATGTACATCTTATATGCAATACATATTCCTATTGTATGCCACGTTGTTGTTGCTCGTTTACAATCTTTTTGCCTCGTCTTCTTGAGCGAGTAGACATCCCGTTCTTGATACCTCCGCTGGTATTCTGCTATCACAAACATAAAAAGCAACAAAAGATAGAGGGTAAGCAAACAGGTGAAATGAGACTCTCTCTTGTCACAGACTTTGCCAATATCAATCTTCTCGCTAATGTTTTAGTAGGTGTGCGTTTTTATACATCCACTTCTCATTACAATGGAACATGGCATACGACGTTGGCTACACCGCCAGCAGATGGTCACATCACGACGTACCTAAAGCAAGAAGACAACCTTTGTTGGCCGATAATAACTTCTAATAGTGATTGCTTCATTATTTTCCCTTTGATATGTTTCTTTAAAATGCATTTTCAATTTAGAGTTCCTTCTTCATTTATTGAACCAACCACTTTGCTCTCTTGTAATAGAAGATCAGGTTTTTATTATCTTTGTCTTTAGGATCGGGCCAGTATATTTAATGTGTTTTTCAAGCGTTTTTTCTACTAAATGATGAGGAAATACTATTAGTATAACCATTATGATATATATAATAGTATAGCCTTAGTGTTATTCTTTTTAATTCTTATTAATAACCTAACCACTTAGATGTTATTATGTGGGTTCTGTGTACAAGATTAGTATTAATTATGAGATATAATCTATAGGCGAGAGGTATTGTAATGAGTCGAAATTCATATATAAATTCCTTAATTACGTTAATTTTTAACGTTGAATTATCTTATCTTTCAATTATGTACCATTATGTATTGCGTGTTATATTTCATAAAATTTTATTCAAGTATACTAAAATAAAAATAATATAAAATTATATTGAGTTATTATATAGCATACTTTCCTCATGATGTAATAAAGTATATATTTGCCTAAGGTATCCACTTCAAATAGTTATTGTATAATAAAAATAAAAATGTATATATTTTCGTACTATGAAATACGTAGTTTATTATCATTAGTAATGCACTTCCTATATTATATTGGCGCACACTCTTAGAAAAATTAGGGCCAAAGAACAGAAAGGAATGTATATAAACCTAAATTCTCTTCCCTCCCCTTTTACTGTTGTTCATACGAATAACCAAAAACTTTTCTTACTCATATATTCCTTTGTTTCGTACGGGTTAGTTATATCATTCAACAACTCATTTAACAAGATAGTAATTATCTGCTATAAAAGTATATACTTTATAATGAAAATTTCAATTAAATAACGACTGAAAAAATTTATATTGTATATATAACGTGTTCTCTTGATGCCTATGCATTTTACGTATATTGGACTTGTTCTGTAGGCGTAAAACGGTATTACTTAAGCATCTTAATTTGATCCCTTTGTGTGCTTCATGTGGCAGATATTGTATCTGTGATGGCTCGTGCTTTTTCCTCTTTTGATCTCTATTTTGTAGCACGCTGTATCAAATGAGGTCTTTCTTCCTACGTAGTATTGCGTCCGTGCTGTTAAGATGTGGTGGGGAGTTAAAGTGGAATTTATTCTCTTACATATCCATCGTTGATGAGTATTCCCTCTATTGAGAACTCGTGCCATCATTTATTCCTATTACCTTCATTATACTGAATTCCCACGTCCTGTTATTATGTGTGGGAGATTAACCTACTATTGAATACTTAAACTAATTTACATTAGATCCAGAGTGCTCGTTATTTACGAATTACTTGCCACTGAAGATTTCTTGGATTCATATTCTATTTGCCACTTCGACGGCAATCCTGACATATAGGGCGCAAGTTTCGCGCGTTTATATTTTCTTCTTGCTTCGGATTCTTCTATCCTAGGCTAGGTACGCTAATACTTCTCTCTATCGCGCTCGACCGTTCGGCTCTTCTCTTTGTGTGAATGCAAATATTGCCAGTTTATTGTGTATTATGTATACGTTTACTTCTTTAGGTTCTGTACCAACTTACGAATATCTCTTACTGCTTAAGAATGAGGATTCTTCTGGCATTGATGATACCAATTTGCTGACCGACTCTCGATAGCTTTGGTGGACTCATCAGTGGGTGCGACCGCTATTTAGATTATTCATTTCCTGCACAGACCTATATAAGTGTAATATTCTTTATTCAAGTTATTTAAGAAGAGCTTCACACGCCTTTTCACTAGAAGATTTTCGCTTCTTTTATCTTAGTTATTTAAGAAGGGTTTCACTCCTTTACCATTACTTCTTAGGAGGATTTACTACTCCTGATTTTTGTTAGAGTTAAAGTTTCAATAAATTTTGTAATCAAAACAAAGGGATAAATCAAGAGCATTTCTATAAGACTATATTAAAGTACGTATCTATACATGAAATAAAATAATTGCTTAACATAACATCCCTCCCTGGAAAAAACCCACGATCATTCCACATCCAAATCCAATTCCAAAATCCAACCCTCGCGTAAAATTAACGGTGCAACAGAGACCATATATATGTCTAAAGAAAAAACCTAAAAGGTAATACAAAAATAATAAGAATCACTCTAACCATTTTGAATCATAATAAAGAAATATAATAATTATTTTATTATTATTATTATTATTTATAATTATTTTATATTAATAGTATATTTATTATATATTATGTATTATTATTATTTATCATCATTATGTTATATTTTATTATTATTATACAGCATTTAATTTATCACTTCTTATTAATTACAAGTTTTAGGCAATTTATTATTTTATTAAATGATGATAATTGAATTTTTCTATATGTTTGTTTACCTCCCAACATGGATTAGATCATCTTTGAGAAGGTACGGATACAATGGAGGTCCATCTCATCTTTGATTTCTCCCTGCAATTGCATTTATTGATTCTTATTGATTCTTATATACTAAAATCGTTACTGACCTTTTTTCGAACCTTACATATTTTTATCTAAAAATAATAGTTTTTTGTGTCGTTTAAAACTTTCACTATTTTTACAGAAAAACAATATGTAAGGTTCGAAAAAAAGGACAGTAACGATTTTAGTATATAAGAATCAATAAGAATCAATAAATGCAATTGCAGGGAGAAATCAAAGATGAGATGGACCTCCATTGTATCCGTACCTTCTCAAAGATGATCTAATCCATGTTGGGAGGTAAACAAACATATAGAAAAATTCAATTATCATCATTTAAATAAAATATAAATTGTTAAAACTTGTAATTAATAAGAAGTGATAAATTAATAATGCCTGTAATAATAATAATAATAATAATAATAATAATAATAATAATAATAATAATAATAATAATAATAATAATAATAATAATAAAATAATAATTATATTTAATAATTAAAACAATATTTATAATAATTAATAATAAATATATATTTCTATATGATTCAAAAATGGTTAGAGTGATTCTTATTATTTTTGTATTACCTTGAGTTTTTTCGTTTTAGACATAATATGTCTCTGTTGCACTGTTAATTTTACGAGAGGGTTGGATTTTGGAATTGGATTTGGATGTGGAATGATCGTGGGTTTTCCAGGGAGGGATGTTATGTTAAGCAATTATTTTATTTCATGTATAGATACGTACTTTAATATAGTCTTATAGAAATGCTCTTGATTTATCCCTTTGTTTTGATTACAAAATTTATTGAAACTTTAACTCTAACAAAAATCAGGAGTAGTAAATCCTCCTAAGAAGTAATGGTAAAGGAGTGAAACCCTTCTTAAATAACTAAGATAAAAGAAGCGAAAATCTTCTAGTGAAAAGGCGTGTGAAGCTCTTCTTAAATAACTTGAATAAAGAATATTACACTTATATAGGTCTGTGCAGGTAATGAATAATCTAAATAGCGGTCGCACCCACTGATGAGTCCACCAAAGCTATCGAGAGTCGTTCAGCAAATTGGTATCATCAATGCAAGAAGAATCCTCATTCTTAAGCAGTAAGAGATATTCGTAAGTTGGT
>JABUQX010039208.1:0-5000 GCA_015478945.1 Trachelipus rathkii
TAGGAATTCTTCCTGCAGAATATGATTCATATGTGGAATAGTAATAACTAGGCAATGCTGCTTTATGCAAATGTATACCAGGGAGGATCCTTTTCCTGCCTGTGTATGTATATGCATAAAACAGCCCCTTTTAAACTAATAATCATTTGTACTGCTACTCTGCATAAGCTTCATATTCTGTAGGAATTCTTCCTGCAGAATATGATTCATATGTAGAATAGTAATAACTAGGTTTACCCTGTTCTAATTCTTTGTTTTTGTTTTTCAAGGAAGGGGTCCAACCCTAACTTGTAAAAAAAAGGTAGGAAAATAAAATTGTAAGCACATTCACTTCTCAATCAACCTTAAAGAAGCGGTCCTGAGCCCACGCTTCAATATATATATATATATATATACAGAGGTGGGCATCGTTACTCAAAAGATAGTTTCGTTACCGTTACTCCGTTACTCGGAAAAAAGTAGTTGCGTTATCGTTATTCCGTTTCTTTTGAAAGGAAAAGTAAGGAAGTGCCGTTACTCCGTTACTTTTAGCTTTCAATATGACATTAAAGGTATCTTAGGTAATTTATTGGTTTGTGTATATTAAATTTTCAACATTATCATTTTTATTAAAAACATATACCCTCATGTAAGACCCTAGCGCACTCAAGACTTAGTCCCTTTGCATCCACCAACGATATAATTGCGCCAGCAGCCACCTTCCTGCCATTCACAACTTTCCTACTACACTCTGCATCATCCGTTCCTTTTCATCCAACATGTATACTAATATTTACACCCAGAACACTTGTTTCCAGCTGCTCACGCATCTATGCATAACTTCAAACACCGAGGACTATCCCCACTCACAACCACATAACTTAACTCTTATCTACGTTTACCTTCAAACCCCTCCCTTTTACACACCCTGCCAAATCTCTCTGCCAATCCTCTCAAAACTCTCCTCCAGGTTCGCTAACACAAACCAAATCATACCTCAATATAATAAGTTAGGGGCATCCTCAACTCTCTTACATTCTGCATCATTCTAACCGAGATTGTGGACTCGGAGTCGGAGTCGCGGAGTCTGTAATCTTGAAGAGAGAAGTCGGAGTCGGAGTCGGTAATTTTGAAGAGTGTGGAGTCAGAGTCGGAAAATTTTGAAACGACTCCACAACCCTGATTCTAACACCAATCCCTGCCCATCCCACCTTCTAATTCTTTCATAACCCATCCATATACAAATTGAATAACCAAGAAGACATCAGCCATTCCTGCCTCCCTCCGCTATTAATATGGTAAGTATCACTTTTAACTTCCATAAATTCTTACACACGCTTTACTATAGTCATCTATGATTTTTGATTCCATTCAGAAGCTTACCACCAATACCATATATCAATAACACCTGCCATAGAGCTTCCGTACTAATCATTTCATACGCCTGTTTGCAAATACAAAAAACTTAAATACAATTTATTCCTCTCTCCCTCAATTTTCTCAATCATATTCTTCCAAATGTTTCATCTGATTTCCCACATCCTCTACCACCTTTTCAAGGGCCTTCTCCTTTCACAATCAGTCCTTCAGTTACTCGACTCATTCTTTCGACAAAAATATAAGTATATATCTTTTCTACTTCACTTAAATAAAATATTTCCCTATTAATTCTACCAGTCACCCTTTATCTCATTACCTTATAATGGTATATTGACTACTTCCCTCCAATCCCTCGGAACTATGCTCTCCATAAACATCTTTTGTTACACAACTTCCAAATCCATATCAATCACCATCTCGCCTCCGCTCTGATCCATTTCAGCCGTAATTTCATCTATTCCTGCAGATTTATCATTCTTTAACTTTCTCGCTCTACAAATTACCTCCTCCTTACTAATGACCTCATGCCCAAATATACCAATTCTTGCACATCAAAACCCACAAACATTCACGTATCACCTCTTCAATACTGCCAATGTTTATGCAGATTTCGAAGTGTTCCCACCACACTCTAGTACATTCATACTCATCAGTTACGAAGCCCATCCTTATTCATTATTCTATGCAAATTCCCCTTATATATATATCAGGCCCGTAGCCAGGAATTAATTTTTTCGGGGGGGGCTGCGATTTTTGCAAGTGGTTACTAACAATAATGAAAGTTAAATTATTATATATATATATATATATATATATTATATATATATATATATATATATATATATATATATATATAATAATAACGAGAAATATATATAATATATAATATATATATATATATATATATATATAGTATATATATATATGGCAGGAGAAATAACGAGAGATGTGGGCGAAGGGAAGAAAAAGCTTTTTAAGATGGCGAAGGCGTATAGAAAACCAAAAAACGTAACTAAAAATATAAAAGATAGAAACGGGAGCGATTCTTGTGAGACCGGAAGAAAGAAATGATAGATGTACCGAATACTATGAAGATCTGCTAAATGTAGAATACAGAGAACAAGAGGAAGAAGCTGCAGATCAAACGAGGGAGGAGGAAGAGGAGGAGGAAGGCGGAGAGATAACGGTGGAGGAATATGAGGAGGCTATAAAAAAGATGAAGTTGGGTAAAGCTCCAGGAGAGGATGGAGTGGCTGTGGAGTTGGTGGTGGAGGGAGGAGAGGAGCTGAGAGGGAGAATCATCAGTTTGATGAACAAGTGTTGGAGAGAGGGAAAGGTGCCGGAAAGGTGGGGCAAAGCAATAATAATACCGATATATAAAGGTAAAGGAGATGCAGGAAGCTGTAATAATTATAGAGGTATTTCACTGATGGACCATCTGGAGAAAATATACGAAAGAATATTGGAGAAGAGGTTGAGAGAGAAGGTAGAGCCAAGACTCGGAGAAGAGCAGTACGGGTATAGAAGAAGACGAGGAACGACGAACCTCTTATTCACACTGAAAATGGTCTCGGAGAAGATGCTGGAATATGGCAAGAGAATCTTTGTAGCCTTCATCGATCTGCAAAAGGCATTCGATTCGGTGCCAAGGAAAAAGCTCTGGAGAGCTATGGAGAGGAATTATGGTGTGAAGGGTAGATTAAAGAAGGCAATAGAAAGTATGTATGAGAAATGCAGTTGTAATGTTAGAACTGAGTGCGAGAACGATAGATGGTTTGAGGTGAAAACAGGAGTGAAACAGGGGAGTGTTTTATCGCCATTGCTGTTTATATTATATTTAGACGTGGTGATAAGGAAAGTGAAAGAGAGACTGGAAGAATTTGAAGGGGACATAATGGCATATGCCGACGATCTGGCATGTTGGAGCGAGAGAGGGGAGACGATTCGAGAGGTGGTAGAGTTGTTTGCGGAGGAGTTGGAGGAAACAGGGATGAAGAACGTACAGAAGACAGATATTAACAGTAACCTTAGGAAATGAGGAGGGGATGAGGAATGATGTGAAGAGAGGATGAGGTGAGGCGTAAATACCTGCATTATCTCGGAGGATGTTTTAACAGAAGGGGAGAAAGTGGAGGAGAGATTACGCGAAGAATGGAAAAGTATGGATTAGTTATGAAAGCGGTATACCCCATAATGAAAGATAGAAACGTCGGAATAGAAGTTAAAAAAGTGATTTTTACAGTATACTGACTCCGACACTGTTGTTACGGAGCCAAGAAACATGGGCAACAAACGAGAAGAAGGAGAGTAAGAATACAAAGCGGCGGAGATTGAGGGTATTAAGCACTATGAATTGAAAGAGTAGGAGAGACAGAAAAAAGAAATGAAGTAATTAGAAAAGATATAGGGGTGAAGAAGAGAGACTGAAAATGGATGTGGGAGATTGAGATGGTGGGGACATCTTGAGAGGATGGAGCAGGAGAGAATGTCGAAAAGAAGATGGGAATGGACACCAGAGGGCAGAAGGCCAAGGGGAAGACCGAAGAAGAGATGGGCGGAGTCGGTGGAGGACTCTCTGGAAAGATGTCAGCTACCGAAAATGAGAGTGCTGAAGAGAAGAGGAATAGTGCAGGAGAGGGATGTCTGGAGAAAGATGCTTGCGCGGCTGACAGGATGAAGAATCCTTCCTGGGAGAGGAAAGAAAGATATATATATAATATATATACTATAAATATAAATATATTATATATATATATATATATTATAATATATATATAATATATATATATATATATATATATATATATATATATATATAATATATAATAATATATATATATTATATATATATATAATATATATATATTATATATATATATTATATAAATAGTTCCAGAGAAAATATATATATATATATATATATATATATATATATAAAATTCTCATAAGAACTTACCATCGTTTTATAAGGTCAATTTCAGTTTCCTTGCTTTTTGACTGAAGTGATTCAAAATATTTTCATTGCTGACTTCTGTGCTGAGATCTCGATGAATTGACAGTAAAGCAAGACTTGTAATGCGATCCTCTCCAACACTATTTGGTAAAACGTTTTCAGACGCCCCTTAATGTCCGAAAAGGTTTTTCTACTGTTGCGCGTGGATACAGGCACATACTGCTAAGATTTCAAGGAGAGTAGCAAATGTAGGAAAACCTCCTCTTGTACAACTTAGCTAAAAGCACCGATCGAGTTTTGGTTTTTTCATTTTCTAACAGACATTTACGCTACCAGATACACCACTCTCCTTTTAGTGTATCCTCGTGAGGGTCTGGAAGGTCGTCTTTAAAAGAGGATGCTTTTTTACAATACCCGTATGCTTATAAGGTACATTGCACTTTTCTGGTAAAAATATACTGAAGTGAAATGATAAGTGGTTTCAAATGCGAGCAGGAATCGGATCAGTCAACGAGAAATCATATCATCCAATAAACTGAATAAAAATTGCAACATGTTTCTGGGAACTTCGTAGTTCTTTCGGAAATTGTATTTCCAATACCTCAGCTGTCGCATACATTTTAGCTTGTGTTGAATATGGTTTTAAAATCTGTGTCTGCATTTTTTGTCTATCTTTTTCGAGAAGTTG
>JABUQX010039208.1:10000-12500 GCA_015478945.1 Trachelipus rathkii
CTGCCCCATCACTTTATATTATCTTGCATTGTTAACACATACAGTATTATTATTTTTTTCTTATAAATATGGCTCCTGTGGATGACATTCCAAACAATTTAAATACAACTCAACCTCCACCTGCACCTCAACTTACGGCTCCTGCTCAGACCACTACTTTTCAGTATAATGGTAAGTTTTTGAGTGAGGATTTGGATCTCACTTTTGTGCTATTAGAGCTACAGTTGCAAGATAAATCCGAAAGCGATCGATTTAGAGCTTTATTAAATATACTTCCAACTAAAATTTTACAACGCATAAGAGATGTTTTACCAAATGTAAATGTTGGCATTAGGCCCTATAGTGAGCTCAAGGCTATACTCTTAGACAGATTAGGACAATCAGAGCCTGAGAAAATTAGAAAGCTTTTGAGAAATGAAGTTTTGGGAGATAGACTACCATCAGTTCTTTTAAGCAATATGCTTTCATTGTTAGACGGTCCTCCCGTAGGACCTTGCATCCATATAGTGCGTGAGCTATTTATACAAAAGCTCCCATCTAACATTCAGTACCAATTAGCTTTAGTAGATCCTGCGTGCTCATTATCGGATTTAGCTGTGCATGCAGATAGGATCGTAAAAGCGGAAACTCTTACGACGCAGCTCGCACCTTTTCCCGCTTCAACTGCACCAGCCTTGACGCTAGGTCAGGGGCCACCCATCCCCTCTAGCCCGCAGGCACAAGGCCTGGTACAAGCAGTGCAACCTTCCCCCTCGCAACATGTTTCACAAGCTCGCATCACGTTTTTGGAGCAATCAATTTTGGATTTGCAAACAAGGCTCCGATCGCTTGAAACTCTTATACATCCTAATTTTTATCATGCTCCTTCGCCTAACATGGACTTCTCAGCACATCGTCCACGCTATTTTAACCAGCCTCGTCGTTATTTCAAATCTCCTCACGCTTCTCGTCAATCCTTTCATCACTCACAGTCTCCTTCTCGTTCAGCACAGCAACCTCCCTCTGCTCTCGCTCATCCTTCTTCTGTCACTTCTCCTTCTGATTCCCAAGGCATTTGTCTTAATCACCAGCATTTTGGGGCTCACACCCGCAATTGTCATAAACCCTGCGCTTTTTCTTTAAACGATACTGCCACATCGTAAAGTCGCCCGATGTGGCCAGTGCCGCGTCTAACCTTCTTTCTATCTTTGATCCTAACACAGGTTACACATTTTTAGTCGATACAGGTTCTTCCTTCAGTGTTCTTCCTCGATCTCTTTTACAAAAGAACCCTGTTTCTGAACCTCTTAATTCTCTTCAGGCCGCTAACGGGACTCTTATTCACACTTATGGCTCTAAACGTCTTCATCTTACTCTCTCTTTCCGACGCGACTTCCATTGGGATTTCGTCATTGCAGACGTCACCCTTCCCATCATAGGCGCTGACTTCCTTTCCCATTATAACATCCTTGTTGATCTTCATCATAATAGAATCATCGATTTTGACACGCAATTTTCTTCCTCCTGTATACGTACCGCTTCTTCCATCAGTGGAATACACCTTCCATCTTCTAGTAACCCTTTTGAAGCACTTCTTCATTCGGATTTTCCCGAACTTGTTTCTCCTATTTCTACCTTTTCGGAAGTCAAACACAATGTGGTCCACCACATTGAGACTTCAGGCAGACCTCCCTTTGCGCATGCACGTCGCCTTGCTCCCGACAAACTTAAAGCTGCCAAGCTTGAGTTTGATACCCTTCTTCAGCAAGGTATAATTCGACCTTCAAATTCTGAGTATGCCTCTCCTCTTCACCTCGTCCTTAAACCTAACGGTGATTACCGCCCTACCGGGGATTACAGGTGTCTTAATGCAATTACACGCCCCGACCGTTATCCAATTCCGCACCTGCAAGATTTTACCGCAAATCTTTCGGGATGTACCATCTTCTCGAAAATTGATTTGGTGAAAGCTTTTTACCAAATCCCAGTAAATGCTGCCGATATTCACAAAACGGCCGTAATAACTCCCTTCGGCTTGTTTGAGTTTCTCCGAACTCCTTTCGGCCTCCGGAATGCTGCCCAATCTTTCCAGAGGTTCATCGATTCCGTGCTCCGTGGACTACCTTTTGTGTTTGCTTATCTTGACGATCTCCTTATAGCCAGCTCTTCCCCAGAGGAACATCTCTCTCACTTACGCCAGGTTTTCGCAAGGTTAGTGACTTTCGGCATTCGTATTAACTCTCTTAAATGCATGTTCGGCGTTACTTCGCTAACCTTCCTCGGCCATTCTATCTCTTCAGAAGGTATCCGCCCCCTCGACGACCGTGTCTCTGCTATTCGCTCTTTCCCCATGCCCCAGAAGCAACGACAACTTCGTCGTTTTCTGGGCATGGTAAACTTCTATCACAGGTTCATTCCTTCGGCAGCAGACATTTTGCGTCCTCTTAATGCACTTCTCAAGCCTTCTCGTAAGGGATCTTCTGCCTCCACCTCCATCGATTGGACTGATGAGGCCCGTCTT
>JABUQX010039208.1:17500-23101 GCA_015478945.1 Trachelipus rathkii
CTGCTTGTAACTTTCTGCTTTATCTCAGGGGGCTTTAAACTTTTCTGGCTTTACTCCTGCTTTAACTTTCTGCTTTAACTTGTTTTAACTTTTCTGCCTTTAACTGCTTTAACCTCCATATACTTTTTAATTAACATTAAATGGTTTTTTATTCTGTTTTCTAATACTTTTTCATTTATTTTTAATATTGATTTTATTTATTTTTATATTATTTTTAATTATATATTCACTTAGAGGGTTGTTTTTTATAGTAAGCCTAGTTAGTGTGTATTTATCTTCCCATGCTATTGTTATTATTATTTAGCACCGCGACGCAGCACACACACCGCACACACAAAACACATCACACAAGGTCTGGGACACAGCACACATAACACACACATCCGCAGCACTTGCACCCCTTATACCACATTCACCTATGACACTTATACACACATTTACAATGACACTTACATTTACCCATAGAAACTTACCATTTACACTTATACACAGGCGGTCACACACACACAACACACACAAATTCCATGGATCCACTTACACTTATACATCACATTCCACTAATGATACTTATACAGACACAGGGTTCACTATACCTTACATTTTATCCATAGACACTCTACATTTTACACTTACACACTCCACACCGACAGATTTACTTACCACTCACAACTTGTCGACGTCTGCTGTCCGCATCGTAGGGCCATAGACGTGGACGGGGCCGGCTCCAGTGCCTATGGACGTAGCAGGCGCAGCTCCCCGGAGGCGCTGCGGTCGGCCAGGACGTTACCTTACCACCTCGTCACAGCAATTTACTTACACTCACGAACACAGATGATACTTACACACAGATATTGTAACTTACAACTCGTGCCACAGGGATTTACACACAGCGCACCACACATTCACACAACACACACACACAACACTACCACGGCACGGCACACTCACTTACACTATACACGTATAGATTTATAAACATTCATGTTTAATAAACAACGTTAACATTTTATATACTTCATTCAATATAACTAAAATATTTCAAAGTTTCTTATAAACTTCTATAATAAATCAATCATTATCTTTGAACAAAGAATTTATTATTAACTGTTAATACTTTGTTTATAAATTTTATACTTCATCAAGTTTTAAATAACTTTTACTAAAAAAATTTTATGAATTTTATTAAAAACATTATATTTTCGGTAACCCTTTAACGCAATAAGATCAGTAAAATCAGTAAGGGGGCTCAGCCCCTAGCACCCCCTCTACATCAAGCTATGCCACGTTTTGTGCTATTGACTTACTGCTTTACATGCATCTTCAGCCATGTAATAAGTATAAATAACAAAATAAGTTCTTCTCTGGTAACATAACATGGATTTTATTAAAATCATTCTAAGTTTATATTTAAAAAAGACAATTATTCATTCATTTATATATATTATTGGATGTTAACTAAAAAATATTTCAAAGTTTTTTAAATAATTAGGGTTTTCTTTAATTATTATTCATTATTAAATTAATTATTAATCTATGTACCTTGACAATCCATCACGAGAAACACAACAACCCGCACTCCTTACAGTTACGAAACGAAACTGACCTCTCTCTGTAAAATGGGTTGAAATAACTACTTTAGGTCTAAATTTTAAGGATAATCCTTTTTGTAACCCGGCGGACGATTTAAGCACCTAATTCCACGTCAAAATATATTTCAAACTGACCCTTTTCTTGTAAAATGTGGTGCTAATAACTACGTTAGGCCCTAAATTTGGCCTACAATTTACGGATAAGCCTTTTTAGACCGGGCTAATTTAATCCTAATATCAGGTCAAAAGGTAATTCCAGTATAGCCAAAGAATCAATTGGTTATTATTATTTTACTATAAATAATAATTCCAACTGAAACATGTTGGATCGGTAAGATCCTTTAGCAGGTTTAAAAGGAAATGTTTTCTTACTTGTCAATGGGTCGTGGTAATCCTTATCTCTATATGACCTCGGATGTGATTGGTCGAGAATTATTTTATCGCTTTTGAAAATTATTAACTTTGGTTCTTTAAACTTGTATTTGAGGCAGTTGTTTTTATTATCTTTACAACATACACCCAAAAAACTTCATTTAACTCATAGTCATTTTAAGCTGTGTCAAGACGGTGCAAAGTTTCTGATTCGTCAATTAAAGTGTTTTATTTTTACTTAGTGTATATCATATTTTATAATAAATATTTACATTGAGGAATAATTATTAATTTCACTAAAATAGATAATAATTAATTAATTCACTAGTTCATAACCTAACCACCAGGGCTCAGCATGAGCCCGCACCCGCAAAGAGAGGCAGCCAACGCCCACACAACTGACGCTGGGGTGCGGTTCCCGCCGCGGGCGTCCTCCCCGCCCGCCCGCGGTGCGCGCTCGGCAGGCGGGCAAATATTCCCCCTAATTCCCGCCGAATTATTATTAAGAAAAAAAACACACATAACACATTCATTGTCACGCACACATTATACACGCGACACACCAATCCACCCCTATCAGCCCACACACACAACACAGTCAGACACACATGGATCACACACGCCGCTCGACACACACACACACAGCGCACACTCACTCACTTACACCTATAACGTATAATTTAATTAAAAACATTTTATTTTTATTTTATTATGTATTAACTTTTTATAAATAGCCTATTGTTATTATATTTAGACACAACATACACACACCACACACACCATTGTTGTGCGGCGTAACACACACACACGACTCCACACGCACACTCACTCTACACATATAGCGTATATTTATTAAAACATTTAATTTTTTATTTATTATTATAATTAGTGTTGATTTACTTCATGCCTATTGTTTATTATTATTTAGAACACACCATGCACCACACTCACACACACACGTTCCATACACACATGATTCACACACCACTACACACCTTACACATACGACCACCCACCACCGATATTTTGATCCCTCAACTTTGATGCCTCGCTTTTGATGCTTAAACTTCTGAATTGTCCTCAGTTTTTGGGCCTCGAACTTTGATGCCTCAGTTTTTTGATGCCTCATCTTTGATACCTCAGCTTTGATATTGCGGCGGGCGGGGACGCGGCGGGCGGGACGCGGAAATTATTGCGCCTGCGGGCGCACGCGGCGGGCGGGGGGGGACGCGCCGGGACGCACCAGCGGGTGCGGGTTGGCTGCTTTGCGGGTGGGGCTCATGCTGAGACCTGGTGGTTAGCATGAACTAGTGAATTAATTATTATCTATTCTAGTGAACTTAATAATTATTCCTCAATGTAAGTATTTATTAAAAAATATGATATACCCTTAGTAAAAATAAAACACTTTAATACGAATCAGATAACTTGTGCACCGCTTAAAAGCTAAAATGACTATGATTTTGAAATGAGTTTGGGTCTAAAAGATAATAAACCACACACCTGCTCAAATACAATTTAATAACATAAGTTAATTTTCACAGACGACTAAATATAATTCTCGACCAAATCACATATCGAGTCATTATAAGAATAAGAGGATTACCCCGGACCAAATCACAAGTAAGGAAAACATTTCCTTTTACCTGCTTAAAGGATCTTACCGATCCAAAGTGTTTCAGTTGAAATATTTTTATAAAAAATAATAATAACAATGATTCTTGTCTATACGGGAATTACCTTTTGACCTGGTATTAGGATTAAATTAGCCCGTCTACAAAAAGGCTTATCCTAAATTTAGGCCTAAATTTTAGGCCTAACGTAGTTATTGCACCACATTTTAGAGAAAAAGGTCAGTTTGAAATATAGTTTTGACCTGGAATTAGCTTAATCTCGCCCCGGGTTACAAAAGGATTATCCTAGAATTTAGACCTAAAGTAGTTATTTCAAAACATTTTACAGAGAGAGGTCCGTTTCGTATCTGTAGGAGTGCGGGTTGTTGTGTTTCCTCGTGATGGATTGTCAATGTTCATAATACATATAAATAATAATAATAATAAAGAAAACCCTTAATTATTTAAAAAACTTTGAAATATTTTAGTTAACATCGAGTGAATAATATAAATGTAAAGTGAATAATTGTTATTTTTAAATAAAAACTAAGAATGATTTTAATAAAATACATGTTATGTTAGCAGAGAAGAACTTATTTTGTTATTTTATACTTATTACATGGCTAAAGATGATGTAAAGCATAAGTAATAGAACAAAACGTGGCATAGCTTTGTGTAGTGTGTGTTAATTTTTTTTTTATTCTAGGGGCTGGCCTACTGATTTAATGATTTATTCTTTAAAAGGTACGTAAAATATAGTTTTTTAAATAAAATTTCATAAATTTTATAAAAAGTTTATTTTTAAAACTTGATAGTTATGTATAAAATTTATTAAAACAAAAAAGTATTAACAGTTAATTATAAATTCTTTTGTTCAAAGATAATGATTGATTAATTATAGAACGTTTTAAGAAACTTTGAAATAATTTTAGTTATTTTGAATGAGTAATATCAATGTACGTGTTTAATTAAAACATAAATTGTTTAATAATTAAACGTTATATGTGTAAGTGAGTGTGCGTGGGTTGTGTGTGTGTGTGTGTGTGTGTTGTGTTGTGTGTGTGTGTTTGTTGTGGTAAATCTGTGTGCAAGTGTAAGTAAATCTGTGGTAAGTAAATCTGTGTGAGTGTAGTAAATCTGTGTGAGTGTAAGTAAAACTGTGGATGTAAGTAAATCTGTGTGTGAGTGTAAGTGTACATGTAAAAGTGTCTATGGATAAATGTAAGTGTCTAGTGAATGTGTGTAAAGTTATCATAGTGAAATGGCTTATAAGTGTAAGTGTGCGTGGTGTGTGTGTGTGTGTGTGATTGACTACCGCCTTGTGTATAAGTGTAATGTAAGTGTCTATGGGTAAATTGTAAGTGTCATAGTGAATGTGTGTATAAGTGTCATAGTGAATGTGTGTAAAGTGTAAGGTTGTGTGTGTTTTGTGTGTGTGGTGTGTGCGTGTGTGTGTGTGCGTGCTTTCTAAATAATAATAACAATGGCAAAGTTTTGTCATAATAATAATAATAACATAAATAATAAAAAGAAAAAATAATATAAAAATAATAAAAATAATAAATAATAAATAAAAAGAATTAAACAAATAAAAACATAATGTTAATACAATATATGAGTTAAAGGCAGTAACAGGCAGAAAAGTTTAAACAGTAAACGCAGAAGTTAAAGCAGTAAAGGCAGAAAGTAAAGCATAAAGCAGAAGTTAAACAGTAAACAAGAAAGTTTAAAGCAGTAAAGAAAAAGTTAAGCAGTAGAAACATGAGTTAAAGCAGTAAAGCAGTAAAAAAAGCATTACTAATCCCCCCCTTTGGTGTTAGGTCACAGATTTACTGATTTATGATTTACTGCTTTAAAGGTATGTAATGTTAATGAAAATGTGAGTTAAAGCAGCAGTAAACATATGAAGTTAAAGCAGTAAACATGAGTTTAAAGCGTAAAACATGAGTTAACATGGCAGTCAACAGTAAAACAAAAGCATACTAATTCCCTCTTGTTAGGTACACCTCTATTGATTTACTGATTAC
>JABUQX010039209.1:0-2500 GCA_015478945.1 Trachelipus rathkii
GCGTTTGATATACTAAATTCAGTATAGAATGACGTTTAGCGTTCGCATTATCATTAGCGCTTTCTCGCGATATAAACGCTTAACTATATATATATATATATATATATATATTTGCATATATATAGCTATATATAAATATTGGTATACCCTTCCCTTCAAGAATATAGAGGTCCAGATATATATAACCAGTATATATATATATATCTTCGCTATATATATATATATATCAGAGGCGACTCTATACTCGTGCTATCATTAGCAGCACGGTTCGCTAAGGCGACCGATCGTTTACAAAATTTCATAATGTTACGCTAAAAAAATTCTCTTATTTTTTGCGAAAATTTTCAGGTGGACTAAAAATGTATCTGTAGACATAAGATGATGTTCAACTGAGCACATAAAGATGTAAAAATCAATGCGCTTAGATAATGCGAATTTTCAATCATTATCAGCGCACCCTCACCTCATTAACTTATAAATCAGACAACGGAGACGTGTGCCCTGAGAATTTAGCCTTTGAAATTGTTTAAATTGACGCGCTGAAAACATCACCGTTACAGTTTTGATGTTGCCACAGGCCAGACCAATGAAATTTAAGAATTTTTATTATATTTAATTTGAGACATTTGGTTTGGATTTATATATATATATATATATATATATATATATATATATATATATATATATATATATAATATATATATATATATATATATATATATATATATATATATATATATATATATATATATATATATATATATATATATATATACGGAGAAGATAGAGCCAAGTAGTAAAAAGTTACTTTGGATTAAATATATGATATATATATATATATATATTTATAATATATATAATAGCATAATATATATATATATATATATATATATAATAATATATATATAATAATATATATATATATATATATATAATAACTATAATAACTATATATATATATATATAACATAACTATATATATATATATATATATATATATATATGTAATATATACTTAACTTATATTTGTTGATACTGTACTATACTTTTTCTAAGAAAAAATTTCTAAAGATTTTCTAAGTTCTAAAATTTAAGGTTCAGAAGAGTTAAAGTTAAGTAAAGAGTTTTTAAATTTTTTAATTGTAGCTTCTAGATTATGCCAGGAAACGCTTACTATAAATTTCTTAAAACAAATAACAACTTTTCTGATCCACTAGACAAATTACTCGGGAAAAGTCACGGTACACACAACTTCTAAATAGACTATATAACTCTTTATATATATATATATATATATATATATATATATATATATATATATATATATATATATATATATATATACTACTACCAACTATACTAACAATATATATATATATACCAATTGGTAATCTCCTGCAATAGAGCCTACCTAATAAACTTTTGAGTTTAGGATGAAGTAAACCAAGATAAATATTTTAATAATAAAATTTCATTTTGCTTATGGATTATACACTATAGTACGCCTAAATACAAACTAACATTATGAAAACATTAAAGAAAATTAAAAAAATTAATATTTTTCGGTAAATATACAAATCTCGCTTTAATTCTTGTGGGCATACTCTCAATGCATTTTTTGAGCAATTTTCTTTGATAAGATTTAACCTGTGCCATACTTCTCAAAACGCTCTATTAAATGGCGTTTGTTGGTAATATAATTCTGGAAATTTCAACACCTTCATCAGCTCTGAAAGTTTCTCTATGGGATTTGAGGTTTGGAAAATCTTCAGGCCAGTTCAGAATCTTAATTTTTGTCATAATGAATTTTATCTTCTTTTCATACAGTAACAGGAGTGGTAAAATCGCATAAAGGTGGAAATCGCCATTCGGAAACCATTCTGACCCGCTGGGGCAGCATCTTGGTTTCAAGCACCTTGGTCTCTTCCCACCTGTCCTACGATTTATTGTCCCGTGCTTTGACTGCTGATCATAGACCGCGTACCACTATGCTGAGGATGCTTCACTCGCTTAACGATGCAGTCCCTCTTTAAATTTCTCATCAGGTCTTCTTCTGAAAAATTTAGACTTGTTCATTAAAATCTGCCCTGTTGACTCATCCGAAAAGCAAACCTGAAAAATATCTGTTTTATTGTACCACAATTGGAAAACATACAACCTAGCCTTTATTTGAAAACAGTTACTGCTTTTTTTAAGGTTGATATGTATATATAAATTCTAGATTTTGTGTTCAGTCGGATTTTCAATTCTTTATTAAGTGTTTAAGGTTCAAAGTAGCATTGAAATTATCACTCCGTGACACCACTCTATAATTCAACACCGCCTCAGTGTAAAGTTATAGTTCAATTTCATCAGATCATGGATATTAGGAGATTCCTTTTTCCACACAAATTTAACTTAATTTTCTCATGTCACGTGGTGTTGTAATTTTTTTTCGGCAGCACTCGTTCACACGTTTTGGCGCCAACGCGATATTTGCATCAAGTTTTTTCTTTTATTC
>JABUQX010039209.1:7500-17500 GCA_015478945.1 Trachelipus rathkii
TTCACTATGACACTTACATTTACCCATGAACACTATTTACACTATACACATGCAGTCCCACACACACACATTTCTTATACACACATTCACTATGACACTTATACACACATTCACTATGACACTTACATTTATCCATAGACACTTACATTTACACTTACACTCACACACAGATTTACTTACACTCACACAGATTTACCTACACTCACACACAGATTTACTTACACACAGATTTACTTACACTCGCACACAGATTTACACACACACACACACACACACACACACACACACACACACACACACACACCACACACACACACATATAACGTATAATTTATTAAAACATTTTATGTTTTAATTAAACACGTACATTTATATTACTCATTCAAATATAACTAAAATTATTTCAAAGTTTCTTAAAACTTCTATAATAAATCAATCATTATATTTGAACAAAGAATTTATTATTAACTGTTAATACTTTTTGTTTATAAATTTTATAACTATCAAGTTTTAAAATAACTTTTACTAAAATTTTATGAAATTTTATTAAAAACATATATTTTACGTACCTTAAAGCAATAAATCAGTAAATCCAGTAAGGTCAGCCGCACCCCTCTACATCAAGCTATGCCACGTTTTGTTCTATTGACTTACTGCTTTACATCATCTTTAGCCATGTAATAAGTATAAAATAACAAAATAAGTTCTTCTCTGCTAACATAACATGTATTTTATTAAAATCATTCTAAGTTTTTATTTAAAAATAACAATTATTCACTTACATTTATATTATTCACTCGATGTTAACTAAAAATATTTCAAAGTTTTTTAAATAATTCAGGTTTTCTTTATTATTATTATTATTATTATCTATGTACATTGACAATCCATCACGAGAAAACACAACAACCCGCACTGCTTACAGATACGAAACTGACCTCTCTCTGTAAAATGTGTTGAAATAACTACTTTAGGATTTAAATTTAGAATAATCCTTTTGTAATCATGAACACGATTTAAGCCTAATTCAGGTCAAGTATATTTCAAACTGACCTTTTTCCGTGTAAAATGTGGTGCAATAACTACGTTAGGCCTAAATTTGGAGGCCTAAATTTAAGGATAAACGCTTTTGGGCGGGCTAATTAAATCTAATTCCAGGTCAAAAGGTAATTCCCGTATAGACAAGAATCATTGTTATTATTATTTTATAAATATATTTCAAACTGAAACATGCTGGATCGGTAAGATCCTTTAAGCAGGTAAAAAGGAAATGTTTTCCTTACTTGTGATTGGTCGGGGTAATCCTTATCTCTATATGACCTCGTATGTGATTGGTCGAGAATTATTTTATCGTCTTTTGAAAATTAACTTTGTTCTTTAAACTTGTATTTGAGCAGGTGTGTGTTTTATTATCTTTTATACCCAAACTCATTTTAAAATCATAGTCATTTTAGCTGTTAAGCGGTGCACAAGTTATCTGATTTGTATTAAAAGTGTTTTTATTTTTACTAAGTGTATATCATATTTATAATAAATACTTACATTGAGGAATAATTATTAATTTCACTGGAATAGATAATAATTAATTCACTAGTTCATAAGCTAACCACCAGGGCTCAGCATGAGCCAGCCAACCCCGCACCCGCTGGTGCGTCCCGCCGCGTCCCCGCCCGCCGCGTGCGCCCGCAGGCGCAATATTTCCGCGTTCCCGCCCGCCGCGTGCGCCCGCAGGCGCAATATTCCCGCGCGAATTATTATTTAGAACACACATACACACACACACACATACACACACACACACACACACACACACACACACACACACACACCACACACACACACACACACACACACACACACACACACACACACACTCTATTTTTTTTATTATTTTATTTTTATTATACTTAGTGTTATTTACTTCATGCCTATTGTTATTATTATTTAGAACACACATACACAAACACACACGCACACATACACACACACACACCCTCACACACACACACACGCACACTCACTTACACCTATAACGTATAATTTATTAAAACATTTTATTTTTATTTTATTATTATACTTAGTGTTATTTACTTCATGCCTATTGTTATTATTATTTAGAACACACATACACTCACACAGATTTACTTACACTCACACAGATTTACTTACACACACACACACACACCCACACACACACATACACCACACTTACACATATGCACCCACCCAATCGATATTTTGATGCCTCAACTTTGATGCCTCAGCTTTTGATGCCTCAACTTTGATGTCTCAGTTTTGATGCCTCAGCTTTTGATGCCTCAACTTTGATACCTCAGCTTTTGATGCCTCAGCTTTGATGCCTCAACTTTAATAACTTAGCTTTGGTACCTCAGCTTTGGTGGTTCATCTTTGATGACTCATCTTTAATGGCATCATCTTTGATACCACCTATATTGATGATTCATCTTGTAAGCAGTTACACTTACCATAGACACTTACACTTACACATACACTATATCTCTTACTCACACATACGCCCATACACATAGACACTTACGTTCACACTTACACTCTCACACACACAATATATATATATATATATATATATATATATATATATATATATATATATATATATATATATATATATATATATATATATATATATATATATATATATATATATATATATATATATATATATATATATATATATATATGCGCGGGAATATTGCGCCTGCGGGCGCACGCGGCGGGCGGGAACGCGGAAATATTGCGCCTGCGGGCGCACGCGGCGGGCGGGGACGCGGCGGGACGCACCAGCGGGTGCGGGGTTGGCTGCCTTCGCGCGGTGGGATCATTCTGAGCCCTGGTTGGTTAGCTTATGAACTAGTGAATTAATTATTATCTATTCCAGTGAAATTAATAATTATTCCTCAATGTAAGTATTTATTATAAATATGATATACACTTAGTAAAAATAAAACACTTTTAATACAAATCAGATAACTTGTGCACCGCTTAACAGCTAAAATGACTATGATTTTAAAATGAGTTTGGGTATAAAAGATAATAAAACACACACCTGCTCAAATACAAGTTTAAAGAACAAAGTTAATTTTCAAAAGACGATAAAATAATTCTCGACCAATCACATACGAGGTCATATAGAGATAAGGATTACCCCGACCAATCACAAGTAAGGAAAACTTCCTTTTTACCTGCTTAAAGGATCTTACCGATCCAGCATGTTTCAGTTTGAAATATATTTATAAAAATAATAATAACAATGATTCTTGTCTATAAGGGAATTACCTTTTGACCTGGTATTAGGATTAAATTAGCCCGTCTACAAAAAGGCTTATCCTAAATTTAGGCCTAAATTTAGGCCTAACGTAGTTATTGCACCACATTTTACAGAAAAAGGTCAGTTTGAAATATATTTTGACCTGGAATTAGGCTTAAATCGCCCCGGATTACAAAAAGGATTATCCTAAATTTAGACCTAAAGTAGTTATTTCAACACATTTTACAGAGAGAGGTCAGTTTCGTATCTGTAAGCAGTGCGGGTTGTTGTGTTTTCTCGTGATGGATTGTCAATGTACATAGATAATAATAATAATAATAAAGAAAACGCGAATTATTTAAAAAACTTTGAAATATTTTTAGTTAACATCGAGTGAATAATATAAATGTAAGTGAATAATTGTTATTTTTAAATAAAAACTTAGAATGATTTTAATAAAATACATGTTATGTTAGCAGAGAAGAACTTATTTTGTTATTTTATACTTATTACATGGCTAAAGATGATGTAAAGCAGTAAGTCAACAGAACAAAACGGGGCATAGCTTGATGTAGAGGGGTGCTAGGGGCTGACCTTACTGATTTACTGATTTATTGCTTTAAGGCACGTAAAATATATGTTTTTAATAAAATTTCATAAAATTTTAGTAAAAGTTATTTTAAAACAAAAAGTATTAACAGTTATAAAATTTATAAACAAAAAGTATTAACAGTTAATAATAAATTCTTTGTTCAAAGATAATGATTGATTTATTATAGAAGATTTAAGAAACTTTGAAATAATTTTAGTTATATTTGAATGAGTAATATAAATGTACGTGTTTAATTAAAACATAAAATGTTTTAATAAATTATACGTTATATGTGTAAGTGAGTGTGTGTGTGTGTGTGTGTGTGTGTGTGTGTGTGTGTGTGTGTGTGTGTGTGTGTGTGTGTGTGTAAATCTGTGTGCGAGTGTAAGTAAATCTGTGTGTGTGTAAGTAAATCTGTGTGTGAGTGTAGGTAAATCTGTGTGAGTGTAAGTAAATCTGTGTGAGGTGTGGATGTAAATGTATTTGTCTGAATAAATGTAAGTGTCATAGTGAATGTGTGTATAAGTATCATAGTGAATGTGTGTATAAGTGTAAGTGTGTGTGTGTGTGTGACCGCATGTGTATAAGTGTAAATGTAAGTGTCTATGGGTAAATGTAAGTGTCATAGTGAATGTGTGTATAAGTGTCATAGTGAATGTGTGTATAAGTGTGTGTGTGTGTGTGTGTGTGTGTGTGTGTGTGTATGTGTGTTCTAAATAATAATAACAATAGGCATGAAGTAAATAACACTAAGTATAATAAAAATAATAAAAATAAAATAATAAAAATAATAAAAATAATAATAAAAATAAATAAAAATAATAATAAAAATAAATAAAAAGTATTAAAACAAAATAAAAAACATAATGTTAATAAATATATGAGAGTTAAAAACAGTAAAGCAGAAAGTTAAAAAGCAGTAAGCAGAAAGTTAAAGCAGTAAAACATGAGTTAAAGCGAAAAACATGAGGTTAAACAGTAAAGCAGTAAAACAAAAACATACTAATCCCCCTAGGTGTTAGTAACCCCTCTATTGATTTACTGATTTACTGCTTTAAGGTATGTAATGTTAATGAATATGTGAATTAAACGGTAAAACATATAAGTTAAAAACAGTAAAAAACATAATGTTAATAAATATAGGAGTTAAAACAGTAAAGCAGTAAAACAAAGCATACTAATCCCCCTAGGTGTTAGGTAGCACCTCTATTGATTTACTGATTTACTGCTTTAAAATTTATTAATAATGTTAATAAATATATGATTAAAGCAGTAAAACATATAAGTTAAAACAGTAAAACATGAGTTAAAGCAGTAAGAAACATGAGTTAAAAACAGTAAAGCAGTAAAACAAAGCATACTAATCCCTCTTGGTGTTAGGTAACACCTCTATTGATTTACTGATTAACTGCTTAAGGTATGTAATGTTAATGTTTTTAATAAAATTTCATAACATTTAAAGCAGTAAAATAAAATGTTTATATATCAGGCACTCTGGTTTCTTCTTACATACAATTTTTAAATTAAAAAGTATTAAGTAAAAAGTATTAAGTAAAAATAATGTTAATAAATATATGTGTTAAATAATAGGTCTGTAATGAGTTACAGTTTTAGGTTCGCGAAAATGTTTTTAATAAAAAATGTTTAAGTGCCAAATAAATGGGCTAAAATTGACCCATGGAAGACCAAAGGGTTGGTCGTGTGTTTATACGTGTGTATAAGTGTAAATGTAAGTGTAAGTGTCTATGGTGAGTGTAAGTGTCATAGTGAATGTGTGTATAAGTGTAAGTGTGTGTGTGTGTGTGTGTGTGTGTGTGCGAAATAATAGTATGTGTCTATGGGTAAATGCAAGTGTCATAGTGAATGTGTGTATAAGTGTCATAGTGAATGTGTGTATAAGTGAATGTATGTGTATAAGTGTCATAGTGAATGTGTGTGTGTGTGTGTGTGTGTGTGTGTGTGTGTATAAGTATAAGTGTGTGTGTGTGTGTGTGTGTCCGCGGATGGAAATAAGTTAGGATAGATCCATACAGGTCAGGTACCTACATGACCTCATGTTAGCACAGATACCTACCAAAGGCTAGGCATCAGTTACCTGGATGAGCTCAAGGCGGGGTGGAGGCTAGGTGCAGGTGTAGGATAGGTGTGGGCTGGGTGTAGACAGGTGTGGGTGCAACTAGGTGTAGGTTAGGTTAGGTTAGGTTAGGTTAGGTTAGGTTGTAGGTTAGGTTAGGATAGGTTAGGTCAGGTTAGGTTAGGTTAGGTTAGGTTAAGGTGGGTGTGGGCTAGGAGTAGGCTAAGGTATGGGGTATCCGGCAAGGTCAAGAGACCAGAAATATCATGGTCAAACAAGGTTAATATATATATATATATATATATATATATATATATATATAAAACAAAAATATATATATATATATATATATATATATATATATATATATATATATATATATATATATATATATATATATATATAGTCTATATATATATATATATATATAACAAACTCATAAGCATATATATATATATATATAATATATATATATATATATATATATATATATATATATATATATATATATATATATATAATATATATATATCTTTCTTTCTTAAAACTCAATAATATATATATATATATATATATATATATAAGAAATATCATGATCAAACAAGGTTAATATATATATATATATATATATATGGACAGTCTCGATAGCCGCATGTGCCTTTTTACTGTCTCTATATTATTATTATTATTATTATTATTATTATTATTATTATTATTATTATATATATATATATATATATATATATATATATATATATATATATATATATATATATATATATATATAATATATATATATATGTGCAGGAACTTAACGGAACAAATAAATTGTAATAGTTATCCCATACAAATATAATATTTATCATATTCTGGATAGATATTAAATAAATATTTTTTATTTTATTTGAATAAAGGTAGAATTAAATTATTTTTGTATAAATTATAGAAGTTAAATATTACAACTACATGTCAGTTTAACTAAGAGTGAATATTCATGGTATTTAACAGAAGCATGAAGTTTTTGAAAAAAACTTGAAGTTTCTATTATAGGTAAGAGGTTTTTTCTCTTAACCTAATTATTTAGAATCCCATTTTTGCCAACGGTGAGGTGGAAGCCCTAGTGCTAGGGCAAATAAAAGACTAAAAGTTTAGTCACCAGGCTGGCCACCTTGTGATTAAATCTTTTAGTTTTTAAACATTTTAAAACCCGAATTCCATTTGTACATAAATGCAGAAAAGCGTATATATATATATATATATATATATATATATATATATATATATATATATATATATATATATATATATATATATATATATATATATATATATATATATATATATATATATATATATATATATATATATATATATATATGAAATAAAAATGAATATAGTATAAGTTTTAAAAGAATATGAAATGTTTTCTTATTGTAAAATATAATAATTGCTGCGTATAATACATATGAAAGTGCATCTTAGCTCTTGGTCTTTCTACTTAGCGGTTCTTTGTGCGTGGTTCTTTGCTACGAATGCGACGGACTCCGCCGAACTTGTTAAAACGTTAAACGCGACTCTTCCATTGACGATGGCGTGGACGATGAATTTGCGATTCATCCCGACGAACGCGACGATGAATTTGCGATTCATCCCGACGAAGATTAACAAAACGCTTTATAAAACAAAATGGCGAATGCAAGTCAACTGGATTAGTGCCCTTTAAATAATAATAAAAAAATGAACAACAAAAAAAAAATAAATATAAAATCTTGGTAAACGATATGCAGAGTCAAAAATAGGATAAATGAATGTTATAAAAATACCATGGTGGCTGGGTAAAAATTGAGCCCAAAAAGAGTTCAGGTCAGGTAATACTAGTTAAATTCAAAATGACCGGCGATTCAGTCAAAGATAAAGAGGCAATTTGGTGTCCAAAATGACTCCCCTACATATATATATATATATATATATATAAAGATAAATGCATATATGTCTTTATGGGTAACACACTAACTATATATATATATATATATATATATATATATATATATATATATATATATATATAGAGAGAAAAGAAAGAGAGAGAGAGGTGCGCATTGATGTATATTACTAATGGAGATGTTTGATAACACAGGTAACAGACTCATTACTCTTCCACGTAACGCGCGAATAACTTCCATTATTTATTCCTCCGTTACTTTTGGTCCGTTTTGTTTTACTGTTGAAGCTTTCGTTCGGGGCGGTCAGTTGATACTTGGGTGATCCAAATTTAAAAATCATTATATATATATGTATATGCATAATAATATGTATGTATATATATTAATATATGTATAATATAATATAATATAATGTATGTATATAACTTCCAATAACCAACTCTTTAATAATATGTATATGTATATATGCATATATAAAAATAATATAAGTATATATATATGTAATAATATATGTATATATGTATAATAATATATACTTATACACTTACTTATATATATAATAATAATAATATAATAATATAATAATGTATATACATATATGTATAATATAAAACATAAAAATAAATAAAAAATTAAATTTTATATCTATTTACCTAATTTACATATATTTATTTAAAAATATATACGATATATATATATATATATATATATATATATATATATATATATATATATATATATATATATATATATATATATATATATATTTATATATATATTTATATCTATATATATATATATATATATATATATATATATATACCTATATATATATAGCATAATAACAACTATAATAATACATGCTATATATATATATATATATATAATATATATATATATAAATAATATATATATATATATAATATATATATATATATATATAATATATATATATATATATATATATATATATAATGATATATATATATATAAAAGAATAAGGGAATCTGCATAGAATGAATAGGGATAGTACTTTCGTAACTGATGAAATGGATGTGAGTAGAGTGTGGAGGTAAAACTTCGAAAATCTACATAACATTGGGACTGTGGGAATTATAGGGGAATTAGTTTATTGAGTGTTGCAGGGAAGATATATCCTGGTATTTGGGTCGAAAGAGTGCGTCGAGGGACTGAAGGACTGACTGTGAAGAGCAAGGTGCGTTTAGAAGTGGTAGAGGATGTGTGGATCAAATCTTTACATTGAAAAAAATGATTGAGAAAATGATTGAGAAGAAGAATGAATTGTATTTAGGTTTTATGGATTTGCAACAGGCGTATGATAGGATTAATAGGGAAGCTCTATAGAAGGTGTTAGTGCTATATGGTGTTGGTGGTAGGCTTCTGAATGGAATCAAAAGTATGTATGACGATAGTGAAGCGTGTGTAAGAATAAATAGAGTTGAAAGTGATTGGTTTAATATTAATAGCGGAGTGAGGCAGGGATGTGTTACGTCTTCTTGGTTATTCAATTTATATATATGGATGGGGTTATGAGAGAATTAGAGGTGGGGGTGGTATGGGATGGTGTTAGAATGATGGGTGGAGGGTGCCCTACCTATTATTTGCGAATGATTTGGTTATGTGTTGCGAATCTAAAGAAATTTTGTTGAGAAGATTGGTAGAGAGATTTGGCAGAGTGTGTAAAAGGAGATGCTTGAAACTAAACGTAGATAAGAGTAAGGTTATGGTTGTGAGTGAGGACAAGCCTTGGTGTGAAGTTATGTTGGATGATGAGCAACTGGAACAAGCGTCTTGAGTTTAAATATTTAGGATAAATGTTGGATGATAAAGGAACGGATGATGCAGAGTGTAGTAGGAAAGTTGTGAATGGCAATAAGGTGGCTGGTTCAATTAAATCGTTGGTGGATTTAAAGGGACTAAGTCTTGAGTGCGCTAGGGTCTTACATGAAGGTATGTTTTTTAATAATAATGATAATGTTGAAAATTTAATATACATAAACCAATAAATTAAATAAGATACCGTAATTAATGTCGTAGTCAAAAGCTAAAGTAACGGAGTAACGAAGTAATGGCACTTCTTTACT
>JABUQX010039209.1:27500-45000 GCA_015478945.1 Trachelipus rathkii
CTCATGTTTTACTGCTTTAACTCATGTTTTACTGCTTTAACTTTCTGCTTTACTGTTTTAACTCATATATTTATTAACATTATGTTTTTTATTTTGTTTTAATACTTTTTATTTATTTTATTATTATTTTTATTTATTTTTATTATTATTTTTATTATTTTTATTATTTTATTTTTATTTTATTATTATACTTAGTGTTATTTACTTCATGCCTATTGTTATTATTATTTAGAACACACATACACACACACACACACACACACACACACACACACTTACACTTATACACACATTCACTATGACACTTACATTTTCCCATAGACACTTACATTTACACTTATACACACGCGGTCACACACACACACACACACACACTTATACACACATTCACTATGACACTTACATTTACCCATAGACACTTACATTTACACTTACACACACACACTCACACACAGATTTACTTACACTCACACACAGATTTACTTACACACACAGATTTACTCACACACAGATTTACTTACACTCACACAGATTTACTTACACTCACACAGATTTACTTACACTCACACACAGATTTACTTACACACACAGATTTACTTACACACACAGATTTACTTACACACACACACAGATTTACTTACACTCACACACAGATTTACTTACACACACACACACACCCACACACACGCACACTCACTTACACATATAACGTATAATTTATTAAAACATTTTATGTTTTAATTAAACACGTACATTTATATTACTCATTCAAATATAACTAAAATTATTTCAAAGTTTCTTAAAACTTCTATAATAAATCAATCATTATCTTTGAACAAAGAAATTATTATTAACTGTTAATACTTTTTGTTTATAAATTTTATAACTATCAAGTTTTAAAATAACTTTTACTAAAATTTTATGAAATTTTATTAAAAACATATATTTTACGTACCTTAAAGCAATAAATCAGTAAATCAGTAGGGCCAGCCCCTAGCACCCCTCTACACCAAGCTATGCCGCGTTTTGTTCTCTTGACTTACTGCTTTACATCATCTTTAGCCATGTAATAAGTATAAAAATAACAAAATAAGTTCTTCTCTGCTAACATGTATTTTATTAAAATCTTTCTAAGTTCTTATTTAAAAATAACAATTATTCACTTACATTTATATTATTCGTTCGATGTTAACTAAAAATATTTCAAAGTTTTTTAAATAATTCGGATTTTCTTTATTATTATTATTATTATTATTATTATCTATGTACATTGACAATCCATCACGAGAAAACACAACAACCCGCACTCCTTACAGATACGAAACTGACCTCTCTCTGTAAAATGTGTTGAAATAACTACTTTAGGCCTAAATTTAGGATAATCCTTTTTGTAGCCCGGGGCGATTTAAGCCTAATTCCAGGTCAAAATATATTTCAAACTGACCTTTTTCTGTAAAATGTGGTGCAATAACTACGTTAGGCCTAAATTTAGGCCTAAATTTAGGATAAGCCTTTTTGTATCCCATGCTGATTTAAGCCTAATACCAGGTCAAAAGGTAATTCCAGTATAGACAAGAATTATTGTTATTTTTATAAATATATTTCAAACTGAAACATGCTGGATCGGTAAGATCCTTTAAGCAGGTAAGAAGGAAATGTTTTCCTTACTTGTGATTGGTCGGAGTAATCCTTATCTCTATATGACCTCGTATGTGATTGGTCGAGAATTATTTTATCGTCTTTTGAAAATTAACTTTGTTCTTTAAACTTGTATTTGAGCAGGTGTGTTTTATTATCTTTTAGACCCCAACTCATTTTAAAATCATAGTCATTTTAGCTGTTAAGCGGTGCACAAGTTATCTGATTTGTATTAAAAGTGTTTTATTTTTACTAAGTGTATATCATATTTATAATAAATACTTATATTGAGGAATAATTATTAATTTCACTAGAATAGATAATAATTAATTCACTAGATTTATAGTAGATCACGTGAAGCAAAACGCAAGAGCGCCCGCAAGATGTCGGATTCTACCGACGCATGAACCCGCCGGCGTAATATTACTACACCCCTTGTGCTACGAGGGCGTCGTAAAGGTGGTGGAAAGCGAGTGAAAAGTTCCCTCGAGCACTTGCCGCTGCGGTACCTATAGAAAAGAGATAAAGCACCAACATCGCGCAGCAAAGATAGAGGTCAAGTGAGCTAGAAGGCTGAAGGGTTTGCAAGCCTTTTGGCCCCTTTGACTCGACCTTTTCCAAAAGCCGGGTGAAACCAGAGCCCCCCAGATATGAGCAGTACTCCATTACAATGGCGGATGAGACCCTTGTATGGCTGGGCTGAGAAGAGGAAAAAAAGTCGCAGTCTAAAAACAGAACTCCTAGTTTCTTTGAGGCCCTAGTAACCGTTGTGATGTGAGGTTTCCCAAAGACATTTTTGTTTATGTTAAGGACCAAGGATGTTTATATTATCAACAGGAGAGACGACAGAGCAGTCGAAAGAGATAGGAAAGTTAAAAGGTGTCTTAGAGAGGGAGATTTGTAGAAGTTGGGTTTTTAAAGAATTAAATTTCACAAGGTTGAGACGACCCCACCCGGAAATTCTGTTCAGATCAGCGAGAATAGAATCGGAAAGGTTAAGACGAGAGGCAACTCTAGAAGTAAAGAGGAGCAGGGTGAAATGGGTTGAAGAATGAAGGGTCGAGTCATCGGCATATGAGTGGATAGAGTTAGATTTGCAGGTGAGATCATTAATGAAAAGCAGGAATAAAGTTGGAGATAAGACAGAACCCTGAGGAACACCACTATTGACAGAAAAAGAAGAAGAAGTCGCCCATCAACAACAGCCGATATTGAGCGATTTGAAAGAAAGCTAGATATAAGTAAGCAAAGAGGAGGAAACCCAAAGGAGGGGAGCTTGGAGAGCAGTGACGCATGCCATACCCGGTCAAATGCTTTGGATATGTCAAGCGTCCCCACGCAAGTCTCCCCGTAGTTCCTAAGAGGCGAAGCCATAAATCTGTTAAATAGGAAAGTATATCGCTAGTAGATCTCGAGAGCCGAAAGCCGTACTGGCGATCGGAAAGAAGTGAATGAGATTCCAGATGGTCTAAGAAGTGAGAGTTGAGAAGGGTTTTAAAGATCTTAGATAGAATACAAGTGAGAGCTATAGGGCGATAGTTAGAAAGATCAGAGCGGCTTCCTTTTTTCGGAATAGGTTGGACATATGCACGCTTCCAACACTGAGGGAAAGTGCTAGTATTGAGACATAGAGAATATAGTTGAACGAGGGGCGGGGTCAGCACAGAAGCACACTCCCTCAAAACTCTGGGAGAATGCCATCCGGGCCGCTCGCCTTCCTTACGTTCATAGATTTCAGGAGCCATGCACCCGGTCAAATGTAATCACAGGCAAAGGCATAGGACACCTGAGAAGAGAAGGAGGAAGAGAATTCCAGAATCGTCTAAGAGTTGAGATAAATTTATATATATATATATATATATATATATATATATATATATATATATATATATATATATATATATATATATATATATATATATATATATATATATATATATATATATATATATATATATATATATATATATATATATATATATATATATGCTATATATGCTATATATATAATTTTAATTAAAACTTCAAGAGTAAACAACCGCATCCGCATCCTCATCTACTTTAAGATCCGCATCGCATCCGCATCCTCATCCTCTTTAGATCCGCATCTGCATCCGCATCCCGCAAACAGTCAAATTTTGACATCTGGTCCATCACTAATATATATATATATATATATATATATATATATATATATATATATATATATATATATATATATATATATATATATATATATATATAACTATATATATATATATAAATATATATATATATATATATATATATATATATATATATATATATATATATATATATATTTATATATTTATATATTTATATATTTATATATTTATATATTTATATATTTATATATTTATATATTTATATATTTATATATTTATATATTTATATATTTACAAATACAAACATTTTCTATATATATATATATATATATATATATATATATATATATATATATATATATATATATATATATATATATATATATATATATATATATATATATATATTTATATATATATATATATATATATATATATATATATATATACACAAAGGTGGGCACCGTTAATGAGAAAGTTAACGCCGTTAATCCTTAATCGTTAACAAAAAAAATTAACGGCGTTAATCATTAAAGCGTTTATCGGTAAAGAATGTAACGGAAGTTAACGTTAATCGTTAACGTTAACCGTCTTCAAAATATGTAGGAATAGTAATAATAATTGTTAATTTTCTTTTATTATAATAATATCCCTAACAATATTAATAATGATATTAAGCTTATCAGACAAATTAATTAGGCTTTGACCTATAGCAGATGCTTTTAGTTTTCTTGTAGCTATCGTTTTTGTGTTTTGACGGCATTAAGTATTTATTGGCATCTTCTCATTTTGTTGGGTGGTTACAGGCATGGCCCTGTGTATAAGCCAGTTGCCATTAATGTTCTATGGGGATATCATGCTTAAGAACCGATATTTATATATATATATATATATATATATATATATATATATATATATATATATATATATATATATATATTTTATATATATATATATATATATATATATATATATATATATATTTTTATATATATATATATATATATATATATATATATATATATACTATATATATATATAGGTTTATATGGGAATATATATATATATATATAAATATTATATATATATATACCATTGTTTAACTACATTCTAGTGCAATAATATTGAAGGTGAGGTACCAAACTTAAATATCTTTTATAATTTTCAGAATATTAGTAATAATATAATAAACACATAAAATTGCAAGTAGACAGTGTAAAACGTTGGCAGATTCATTTTGTTATGTGTGTGGATATTATGTTAGTTCTAAGCAACATTTCCACCAAAATTGTGAAGGGAACCAAGTATTGGATAGCGTACAGGCTCTACTTTGGTATGCCTATTGGTGACTAAGATAAGCACTGGGCACCTCATTATATGTGGAAGTTGTAAAACAACCCTAGAAGGATGGGTAAGAGGAACAAGAAAAGCAATGCCTTTGGCTATTCCCAGAATATGGCGAGAGCCAACGAAACACTATGATGACTGCTACTTCTGCATGGTGGATATTACAAAATATGGAAAAGGTAAAGGAAGGCAATCTCTTCCATACCCAGATATTCCCTCATCCAGAGCCCCAGTTCCTCATAATGAAAACTACCCTATACCTTCACCACCCCTTCTGTAAGTAAAATTGTTTTATGACAAGTCCATGACATATAAAAGAAGAAACGTATGTTTCTACAAATATATGCAGCAGCTTTATATATATATATATATATATATATATATATATATATATATATATATATATATATATATATATATATATATATATATATATATATATATATATATATATATATATATATATATATCAATCTTTTCTTTTCTGGAAGATGATAAGCTCATTGAAACATGCTTAAATATGCTTAAATCCTTGAAATTGAAGGAAAAGACGAGCATAATTGAAAATGATGCCTGGTGTGCATTCCGTAATGTGGTTCAGGGATTTTTAGGAAATTGTAAAGATCCAAATTACAAAACAGCTGATAAAAATGCTCATTGATTGTTATAAAAAAATGGGGTGCCGTATGTCATTAAAGGTGCGTTATTTACACTCGCATTTGGACTTTTTTCGAGAGAATTTAGGGGATGTAAGTGAAGAACATGGTGAAAGATTTCACCAGGATATTCAGACAATGGAAAGGCGATACCAGGGACGTTGGGATAGTGCCATGATGGGTGATTATATGTGGTTTTTGATAAGAGAAACCAAATCGACTCACAAGAGAAAAGCACGATCCACAAAGCACTTTTAAATGCAAAGTAAGCATGTTTTTGGCATATTAAAGCATTGACTTATATTTTGGGGATATTAGAATGTATCTTATCAAGTAAAAAGTCTTTTTTAAGTTTCTGTTCGTAAATTTAAACCTTCAAATAAAAAATTGTAATAAGTACCTACAGTGTAAGCTCATTAACAAACCTTAAAAATGCCAAAACTTAAATATTGCAATAACTCTCAAAGTATCGATGATAGAAAAAAAAATGAAGGTCATTTCTGTGTTCAGCGTCAAAAAATATATAAGATTCAATAAAAAAATAAAAACGAAACATTTTTTTGTGTTACATAGTGTTATGATTGTTTTAATTTATTTATTTATTAATATTAAAAAATAAATTATATATATATATATATATATATATATATATATATATATATATATATATATATATATATATATATATATATATATATATATATATATATATATATATATATATATATATATATATATATATACTATATTCTTTATATATATATATATATTTATATATATATATATATAATATAATAATAATAATAATAATAATAATAATAATAATAATAATAATAATAATAATAATAATAATAATAATAATAATAATAATAATAATAATAATAATAATAATAATAATAATAATATCTCTAACAATATTAATAATAATATCTCTAACAATATTAATAATGATAGTAAGCCTATCAGACTTAAATAATTTAGGCTTTGACCTAGCTAAATACTTTCGCTTGCCAAAGAATACTTCCAAAGCGTAAATATCTTAATTAATACTTAATAGTATATTATTGTAAAAATAATAGGATATGCCAACTTAGAATTTTAATACAAATATGTATATTTTTTATAAATTACAACGCTTATGAGGCCTAGTTCTTATATTTTTCACTAGTCGCAAAAGAAGCAAGTTCAAGTAACTAACGAAAGAAGTTAATGACTCATTGAACGGGCAACAGTCACTATCTCTTTTTTCTTCAGCGAATCAATAAGAAATGAGAATACAGCATAAGAAAAACATGTTAAACATTACTAAATGGGATAATAACCGTGTAAGAATAAACACATTTTTAGAATTCTTGGCGTTTTGGAGGCACAGTGGGATCGTGTCGATCAGATCTACATTTAGATCGTTACGATATTATAAATATTGAATAGTGACCGATTAACGGATGGGGAAGAATGCAATATAATTATTGAATTGCGTGTAACTCAGTTAACGATCGTTGCTGCTGAAATTAGCGTGAAGTTAAACAGAAGAGTTTAACGGGTTGTTAACGGTTAACGTTACCATTATGAAATATATAATATATATATATATATATATATATATATATATATATATATATATATATATATATATATATATATATATATATATATATATATATATATATATATATATATATATATATATATATATATATATATATATATATATAATATATATATTTTTTTTTTTTTTTGTATATGCTATATATATATATTAGAGGTAATAACGGATATTCGCATCATTTTTCTCTATCTGCATCCGCAACCGCATCCGCATTAGTTTTTTTACGGATAGCGGAAAATATTCATCATGAATTACTATTAGAAACGTCTGATTGTGCACTTCCTTCAATAGATATATAAATAAATATATATATATATATATATATATATATATATATATATATATATATATATATATATATATTTATATATTGTATATATATATATATATATATATATATATATATATATATATATATATATATATATATATAGGGTAAAACTTGCTAAGTTGGTGGCTTCTTTTATGAGCAAGCACCCTATATAAGAGGATGGTAATTTAGAAATCCATATTTGAAATGATGTTTTTATTCAACATAAGTAATAAAGATATTCAATGAAAGTAAAAAAGTAATAAAAGTCTCTTCGTTTTAGCGAAAATTTGTGATCGAAATTCAGAGTCGCAGCCCTTTCCTTGAAATTTACCTCTCTTGCCGGGAGGATTTCTGGAGAGAGTATCTTGAGTGAATTTATTTCTTCTGATTCTTATTGTTAATTTTATCTGACTCAATATCTGACTGAAGAGCATCTCAACAGGCCGGGTTTATATATCATTTCACTTCGACTTATGCTAAAATTTTGCTCGCGCAAATCTTAGCATAAGTACGAACATAAATTAAAATTTTACAAAGTTATAATGGAGTGCTACATTACTTCCTGCGCTAAACACGGAGTGAGAAAGTATGTTATAATAAATATACAAGAAATAATAAATAAAATACAGTTATACTTTCAAATGCAAACATATCTAATTATGTCCGAAGACATAAGTAGACATACAAACATTTGAAGGCAAAAATAGTATACAAGAAATGTAAATATTCAAATACGAGCATAACTGGTTACATCCGAAGATCTAAACATATATACAAATATTTGAATACATAAAAATACAATAATGTTATATATACAGAAAATAAAAGGTGCATTCAAACACAAGCATATTTGGTTATATCCGTTAGATATAAACAAACATACAAACATTTAAATGCATAAAAATACAAAAATGCTTATACATAATTCTTGATATAAAACAATTGAGTTATTCACAAGTTAAATAGGCCACATCGATCGAACCGTTGAATCCAAGGAAAGGTCCAGTATATAAGGCGTTTCTAATGTATCCATGATTTGATCAATGCGCACGTAAATAGTTTTCAAAGCTGTAGTTACGAGAGAAACATTGCTTGACATATGTAGAGACGAAGTTGCTTGAAATGTAGGTCCTTTATTTGAAAAATTTCTTCATACATAAAAGGGAGAGGTCACAGAACCATTTAGAATTCGAAAAGGAATCCAAAAATGAATTTCTGCCCATAATCCAAACTTAAAATGATGAAAGAAATCCATACCGTAAAGGAAGTTACATATGTAGAGGCGAAGTTACTTGAAATTTAGGTCCTTTATTGGAAAAATTTCTTCATACATAAAAGGGAGCGGTCACAGAACCATTTAGAATTCGAAAAGGAATCAGAGTTCGTAGTGGAATCCAAAAATGAGTTTCTGCCCATAATCCAAACTTGAATGATGAAAGAAATCCATGCCGAAAAGGAAGTTTGCTATGTCTAGCGATGAATCTTCGAACTGTGATAGTTGTGAAAAGGTGAAGACCATAATCCAAAATTAGAAATGAAAATTGAAGTCCAGTATCGATAATGTTCGTTTGCTTGAGTCATTTTCTCGGAGTGTTTTGATTGGGATTTTGTGTTATTGTAGTTTTTTTTTTCTTCATTTTGTTTGTTTTTCTTTGGTTATCAGAAGGCGCTGATTGAAGTTCTGGGTGTTCTACTCCGGGTTCACCAATTATATAGGGTAAAACTTGCTAAGTTGGTGGCTTCTTTTATGAGCAAGCACCCTATATAAGAGGATGGTAATTTAGAAATCCATATTTGAAATGATGTTTTTATTCAACATAAGTAATAAAGATATTCAATGAAAGTAAAGTAATAAAAGTCCCTTCTGTTGAGATACTCTTTCTTCGTAGGCGAGTCGCAGCCCTTTCCTTGAAATTTACCTCTCTTGCCGGGAGGATTTCTGGAGAGAGTATCTTGAGTGAATTTATTTCTTCTGATTCTTATTGTTAATTTTATCTGACTCAGTATCTGACTGAAGAGTAGCATCTCAACAGGCCAGGTTTATATATCATTTCACTTCGACTTATGCTAAAATTTTGCTCGCGCAAATCTTAGCATAAGTACGAACATAAATTAAAATTTTTACAAAGTTATAATGGAGTGCTACATATATATATATATATATATATATATATATATATATATATATATATATATATATATATATATATAATATTAATAAATATATATATATATATAAAAATATAACATATATATATATATATATATATATATATATATATATATATATATATATATATATATATATATATATATATATATATATATATATATATATATATATATATATATATATATATATATATATATTATATATATATATATAATATATATATAAGATAAAAATATAACTCATATATATATATATATATATATATATATAAAAGCTGTGCTAAATACTGCTATTAAAAGTAAGGGACTTTCAAAGATGACAGAAACACTCATGCTGGAGATAGATAATAGATTTCAAACTCTGCAAAACGATGACGCATGTGCAATAGCAACTTTTCTAAATCCTAGATACAAAACAAAATTTCTTGAACCACGTGTTTTACAGAGGGTTAAAATTAATTTAGGATGCCTATGTGATGAAATGCTGCTAAAGGCAGAAATATCACCAGCCAATAAAAAGCAAAAGATCACAGAAACAGACACGCAATTATTTGCGATATCATTGCTGAATCCATGAACGTTCTTTTGGCTTCTAGAAGCGATGAAGAGTCTTGTTCAGAGGTGTCAAAAGACACTCTGTCATTGATCGAAGAATATCAAAAGAGAAAAAGCTTGGAATCAGATAAAGATCCACTGGTCTTGTGGAATGATAATTGTAAAAGTTTTCCACATCTTGCAGAAGTCGCCAGGGAATTCTTAGCATGCCCTTCAACAAGTGTAGCTAGTGAGCGTCTTTCAGTGGTGCAGATCTCATTTACGACGAAAAGAGAAGCAAACTCTCCCCTGAAAGGGCTCAGAAGCTTTTGTTTTTGAAGCATAATTTGAGAATTATTAATTTCAAGCATTAATATATATAACCTTTTTCCAAATGGGTGGAGGCTTGGGAAAGAGGTTGGTGGGGTGCAAAAGAGTTGGGTCCAAGCGTTCTGCACTCTGGTTATATATATATATATATATATATATATATATATATATATATATATATATATATATATATATATATATATATATATATATATATATATATATATATATATATATATATATATACTAGTTTTCTATATATATATATATATTATTTTATTTTTATGTTTTTATTATTTTATTTGTTTTATTAAATATTTTTTGTTATAAAATATTATTTATTATGTATAGTATTTAAACATATCATTTATAAACATAGTATTTATAAACAATTTTATACTATAAATTCACAGATACGATATCCGCCAATTTACTTTGGGCACGGATTAGTGCTATTTTTAATGTGTTAAAAGCGTTATTTAATAGCGGCTATTCTTCCCTTTTTCGTTTCAATTTTGCATAATCTTTTATATTTATTATGTAATAATTTCATTTATTTGACCAACTTTCGCAAAAAAATAAGAGAATATTATCGTAACATTATGAAATTTGCAAAAATAGATCGTTTCTATAATGTCAACTCGTGCTGAGCACGAGTGCAGGAGTCGCCTCTGATATATATATTAGTAATAATAATATATATATATATATATATATATATATATATATATATATATATATATATATATATATATATATATATATATATATATATATATATATATATATATATCTATATAGACTATAATCGCAAAAAAACTCTAAAACCTTAATATCCACTATCCGCATCCACTGATCCGTGGATAGTGATTTTAATATCCGCATCAACGTCCACTTGGATGAGTGAAGAATTACCATCTGCTACACCTCTAATATATGTATATATATGTATATAATATATATAATATATAGCATAATATATATATATATGTATATATATATATATACAATAGAGCTACATATATTATATAGATTTCAGAGATACTCTCTTTATGCTCTTATATATATATATATATATATATATATATATATATATATTAGTTTGACCGCAGTGATAGGGGAGAGAAAATGTATTTCCCGAAATATGACAACAGGTCACGCCCACAAAGAATGGCGGATCCGGAATCTGTTAATTTAGTGACTTTAAATAGCCAAAGCTTGAGCACGATTGGTGCATGCTAACCCGTGCCGCTGGGCGTTCAAAGTTTCAAAAAACTCGAATTTTTGGCTGGCTAGCGACGTCTTTGGGCCGTATCTCTGAAACTTCTCATTATTTTCTCATGATTTATGTCTCAAATCATAGGCAATATTGTTCTAAGTAATTTATATTATATACATATTTGTTGCTACTTATAGTTGAACAGAGCTATAACAGCCTTTGTCATCAAAAACGTGACTAGGAACCTGTATTAACGAACTTATGATATGAGAATTATTTAATATTTTTCAAAGTATGAAATTAATTATGATGGAATAAAATGACAGAATGTTTTTGTTTTTACATATTTCAATGTATTTTAATAAGAAAAGAGAGTGACATTGCATCGTTTGCATTCTTTAAGAAGGATAAAATAATGAATAATCTATTCTAAAGGTTTGCTCAAAGTGATTTTTTGAAACATCAGGACACAGCTTTCGGCATTTGTGTACTACCTGTAAAACATATTGTTTCTGCTCCTCATCTTTAGTGAGGAGGTTATTAAAGTCTGTAATTAATTTCACTCCTCGTTCTGCCACATCATTAACGACCTTTAGTGACTTCACAATCCCCAATCCTTCCTTAAAATGTATATTTTCAGGCCAGCTACTGGGGGGTTCTCTGAGAAAATCTGCGTTAATCTGGAAACGCTCAAAGAAGTTCATGGTCCCCTTGGTAATTAAACAAGATAACCCTGCATTAACCAGTTCTTCCAACTGGTGTCTTCGAAATTTGGGGTTTACAATTCTTGAATTTTCTGTCTCGGTCTCGGTGTCATTTAGGACTTTGTTCGCCATTTCCGATTTTTCTTCGTCTGAAATTGAGGGATCAAAGAACACGAGGGCTACCAATTCTGCATTGAAATACCACAAATGGTTTGAGAATTTCACCAGAGCTCTCTCAGAGATATCTTTGTCAATCTCCTGATAGTCCAACAAACTTCGCAAGAGGTCAAAGTCTTGCTTGGGAGCCAAGTGTGCTTTGTGGGCATTGAACCAAGCTTTGCAATACACTCTAACGAGAAAAATACAGACAGCTTCTAAGGCACGTTGTTCTTCATGACTCAGTTTGAATTGTCCGCGGAATAGAAATATCTTCAGACAATAGATGGCCTTGGCCATCCACCTGGCATGACTGATGGCACCTGGAGATTTAAATTCCACTTCCGTTCCATTCATTGCTCCTACAAACACCAATACCAATTGTAGGAGCTCCTTGTAATCGTCTCTGGGTTGTGATTCCGTGAGTTTAGTGTTACAATCCGCAGTTATGTTGGCAATTACTTCAGAAGGTAGATGTCTTTTCACAATTTCGTTGATGATACCCGAGTCATATTGTTTCTTGTTGAGCTTCGCCCATGCATTTTGGAATCTCTTGAATTTATCGGGTTGAGGCCCATTTGTTGATCCAAACTTACTTTCAAAAACACCTCTCAACATGACTTCAAGAATATGGTGGCGGCAAGCTAGGTAAAGCAGCTCTCTACCCAAGATGTTTTCCAAAATTGTACAAGCCCCTTTGAGCCTTCCTGTGTTTGATGCAGTGGTGTCGAAACACATTGCCTTGATAGTATGGGAGACACCCCATTCCTCGAGACACTCATAAACAGCCAGGGCTTGTTCTTCACCAGTGCTTGTGTCTGCTACAGGAACTCCTAGCAGTTGTTCATTTTCACCATAAGAAATTACAACAGCTATTCGTTCTTTCTGCTCTGTCTTTAGAACGTCTGGTAGAAGTTTTCCGTCCCAATGAACTACAACAGCTTCCTTCTCTGGTATATAAATTCGTTCCAAGATCTTCTCAGTGTATTTTTCTCTGAATACTTTTCGCCTTTCATGGATGGTGGTTTTTGACACTTTGAACTCCTCAGGATTCTCCCCAAGTGCTTCTATGGTAGCTATGAGTATTCGTGTGGCATTTCTGTCAGATACCTTACACCGATCCAACAACAGAGATAGTTTCATGGTTAAAATTTCCCTAACGCCACGCTTCATCCTTTTGCTATGAGATGGTCCAGGAAGTTCCTCGGTTTCTTGAGAAGTACAAACGTCCATTGGCAGCACATCCTCGATATCTTCATCGCATGTGTTTTCCTCTTCATCACTGTCCTCATCTTCTTCATCATCAGTCTCTATGAACAAAAGAAGAGAAAGAAAAGGACCAAATTAATTATGAAAATAGTTAAGTTACGTTGCTTATCTTGTTTTGTTGGTGCTTTTATAAAAACTAAACAATCTTTTGCTATGAGATGGTCAAAACGTACCTAGCAAAAGATCAATATTCAAGCAAAAATAAAAGAATCTTACTTATGTCGAATAAACATTCCGCTTGAATTTGCTCGTTCATTTTCGCAAGTTCCTTTTGTAGTTTTCTTTCTTCAGCTCGAGCTAACTTCAGATCAACTCCAAGCATAGAGCCTGGCCGACCCTTTTCCCTTTGTTTCAAAAGAAACTCCTTGTCTTCTTCTGATTTCATCATGGCCAAGGCATCTTGATGGGCGATATCAAAGATATCATCTACCTTTGAGGCGAACTCTTTGATTTTGTTCTTTGCAGCTTCTGATTGTTTATACTGGTCCTTTTGTACATTTCTCCACTCTGCGTGAAGTTTCTCTAATTTAGTAATAGCATCTTTCACATGTTTTGTAGGAATCCGAGCTTTTCCCCAGAAAACAAGAACTTCTTGTATGGTAATTCTTGCTGAATCTCTTAGATTCAATTTCACAGTACGCAAATTGTAGAACAAAGTGGCCAAAACTTGACGATTGGAGGGCAATTTACAACCGGTTATCTGGTGAGCCGGATAGCCTACAATGAAAATTTTATCTTTGGTTCTGCTTCTTATGGCAGAGGTGGAAGCCATTCTTTTACTATTTTATTTTAATCTGGAAAAAATTAATAATATACATTACAACGAATATTGGTTTCGGAAATTAGATGTAAAATTAACAAAACAAAAGAAATAAAAAAAAGGTCTCCTTAAATCTAAATTTACATGAAAATGATGATATAATGATGATGAGGCTGTTATAGCTGGGTTCGACTAGAAGTAGAAATAAATATATATAGAATATAAATTAGTTACAATAATATTGCCTTTAATTTGAGACATAAATCATGAGAAAATAATGAGGGGTTCCGGAGATACGGCCCCAAAACGTCGCTAGTCAGCCCAAAAAACGCGTTTTTTGTAACTTTGAGCGCACAGCGGCACGGGTTCACATGCTCCAATCGTGCTCAAAATTTAACTACCTTAAAATCTGGAGAGGCTAATCACTTTGTGGGGTTCCCGTTGACAAAATTCCAACATCAATTTTTTACGGTCACCCTAATATATATATATATATATATATATATATATATATATATATATATATATATATATATATATATAAAAAATGAAAATATAATAAATATATATATATATATATATATATATAATAATATATATATATATATATATATATATAATATAAATATATATATATATATATATATATGCTATATATATATACTATATATATCTTTGCTATATATATATATATATATATATATATATATATATATAAGTAATTAAATATAAATACGCATTATGATTAAACCCGAGAAAAATCGTTTGCGGAAGTTAAAAAAAATATAAAGAAAGTACTAAAATTATAAAAACTGTGTAACAAATGATGCAAGCAGATTTTATAAAAAAATCAAAAAGTTTGAAATTGCCAAAAAATGAAATATATATATATATATATATATATATATATATATATATATTTATATATATATATATATATATATATATATATATATCGAGATAGATAAACATTATATTTATATAATATGACTATGTATATATATATATATATATATATATATATATATATATATATATATATATATATATATATATATATATATATATATATATATATATATATATATATAAATAAACACATATATATATATATATATATATATATATATATATATATATATATATTCATATATATATATATAATAATATATATATATATATATATAACATATATATATATCTATACTATATATATAGGTATATATATATATATATATATATATATACTGTATATTAAACCCAAATAAAAGTAATTTGAGGAAGATCCCTAATAATAACAAATTATAATAACACTAAATCTTTTAATTTTAAGATTACAAAAAAGATATAACTAAATCCAAAAATAAAGAAAATGTTTACGATTACAGACCATATGAAAAACTAAAAAATTCTGTTTATTAATGAAAATTGAAGAAGAACCAAAGACCAAATACTTTTCTTTCTTTACATTGAAAACAAATATACAAAACAGTGTATAAAACCGGTGAATAAATTTCTAAAACTGCATCGGGAGAATGAAACAGAAGGCAATAGTAGTAATTCCTAAGTGTGCGGCAAAGTTGAGAAAAAGGAAGGGCGTTTCGAAAATAATATATATAATTTGAAAATTTTTAATTCCGGAAAACTGCATAGAGTGGAATAATAAAAAAAAGAATGAAATATTAGTAATTCCTAAGTGTGTGGCAAAGTTAACATAGAGGAGAACGTTAAAAAAAAAAAAAAAAAAGATATATTAGATCAAAATTTAACAAAGTATTTCTTCCCAACCCTCCTAGCTTTCGCGGGAGGTCTCTTCCCACCTCTTTCAGGGAGCGTTAAGAAAGAAAAGGAATATTGATTTTTTCTTCTGTTTTCAGTTTTCTGGCGGTTGGATGTTGTTCGTTGAATTTTCACCTTGTTCCAGTTTAAATCGAAGACTCTCACATGAAGTTGAGTATTTTAAACATTCATTTATTTGTTCGTCATTGTAGTAGTTACCTCGGTCTCTATTTATATTTTTAGTATTTTTTATTTTATACGATTCATAAAATTTTCGAAATTTGTGACTGTTTATTGTTTTAATTATTTTATTATATTCTGATTTAATAAAACGTCGTTCATTTATTTGATGTATTACGAGGGGTGAATTTCTATTATGGGAACGGATGTCGTATTGGTGCTGATATATACGCCGTTTGATGTCTATTGTTTCTCCGATGTATTCGCTATTGTAAGATTTGCATGGGATTGAATAAATTGCTGAATCATTATTGTTATCAACCCCTAAATATATTCATTGGTTCTCACGACACAAATTACATGTAAAGAAAGATATAATCATTACATTAACGTTACTATCATATCCAATTTGTAGTAAGCAAACAATAGAATCTGAAATTAAGATATTAAAGACACTTTCATAAAATTAAATTACCCTAAAAATATATGTCAGAGTATTAAGAAAGCAAAGCAAATCTTTATTAACAAGGAAAATAATATAAACACAAATAACGAACAATTTATTCAACATAAATATACACCAATAGTTAATTCAGATATTAATTATAAAACACCAAATTTAAATATAGTAACAAAATACAACAACACACTTAAAAAAGATTACTAAAACCAAGAATTGATAAAAACAATGATTCAGAAATTTATTCA
>JABUQX010039209.1:52500-60617 GCA_015478945.1 Trachelipus rathkii
GCTATAACTTTTAAATCGCGGCATATATTCCAAGAATGCGTTCGTATTGTATTTTCGATAACAAAATTTTCATGTTGTCGTGGTCTCTTTCATATGGGCTATAGGCAATTAGGAAGTCGAAAGTTTCAATTTCATTATGAAGAAGACTGCTTTTTAAACTGAGTTTAGAAGATTCTATAAACAATCTCCATTCCTTAGCATGATAGTCTCCTAATTCTCTCATTAATGAATCAAGATCAGTACAATAACTTAAAATTCGCCGTCCTACGAGAAAAGCGTCGGAATTTTCTTCGCGTGCCGATAAGAGGAAATTGGTAATTCTTTCAAGGAGATAACCTTTTAATCTAGAATGCAATAGTTCTGCCTGTTTTTTGCATGATAGATCGCGAACTAGAATCATTTGAGTCATGCTGATTAATTTATGAGATTCTGTTTGCATTCCATCACATAAGGTCTTCAAAGTCGTCTATTTCTGGACGTAATTGTCAAATTTCTTCGTCGGGTTTCTGACATGGATTCAGCATTGCCAGGTGGCGAACAACTGAAAGTCCTCGCTGTAAAGCTACAGGCTAATACCCGAATGGAGGATTGGATATTCTTTTTGGTCTTGATTGTTATTCCAGCAAATTTTGTTTAATGCAAAGATAAACAGTCCATTACGGTGATCCTTTGTTCCTCATACATTGAATTACAAATGGCAATAATGTTGGCTGTCAGTTTATTTAAGCCAATCACTAGTAATGTTACACAAGGACGCCAGCAAATATAGAGGTGCCAAGATTCATCCTTGACACCAGTTAATTTCAAAATAAAGTTTATATCTTTTTTTTTATTAAGGGAGTAATATTCTCATTTGGGGAGGCTCCGGTTCCTCACACAAATGTCTAAAATTTGTTTTTGATCATTTTTACAATTTCATGGCATTTTAATTAAGGTATCTGATCTGTAAGTTGAAATTGACAATTTGAACGTATATATAATATATAATATATCTATATATTATATATATATATATATATATATATTAATATATAATATCACTATATATATATATATATATAATAATACTATATATATCATATATATAATATATATAATATATATTATTATATATATAGTAGTAGGACGGTAATATTGCACGTGTTGGTTCATTTTGACCACAGGAGCCAGGAACCTACCTGAGGCCGTTGTTTGAGCCAGATTATTTTTACCTGCCCTTGTGACTTTTTTGATTGACCTTTTTGGGCTTGACCTTTTTTGAGCCCATTTTTTTACCTGACGTTGACCTTTTTTGGCCTTTGACCTTTTTGGGACTTTACCTTTTTTTTGACAAACCTTTTGTCTTCCTGGGTCATTTTTGCCACGGTAGTTATTTTTGAGAAACCTAATTTTTTTGAGAACCTAATTTTTTTGAGAACCCTAATTTTTGAGAACCTAATTTTTTTTGAGAACACTAATTTTTCGGCAACCCTAATTTTTCGTCGGCCCTAATTTTTTTGGCAACCTAATTTGTTGGCACCTAATTTTTAGCACCATTTCGAAGAAAGGTGGCCAAACGGTTTGCGTAGCAACCGTTGTACGTTCCTCCCCTCGGCTCGAGCCCCATAATTTTTTTTTTTCGACGTGGGAATTTTTGCCACGGTAATTTTTGGCTAACCTTTAGGGGCTTAGCCTTTTTGATGTCTTAACCTGTTTGACCATGATATTTCGACAACCCTCTGGTTCTTCCTGGGCATTTTGGCCGGTAATTTTAGGCTACTTTGATCTTCCGTGGGTCATTTTTGCCCACGTTAATTTTTGGCTACCCTATGGTCTTCCATGGGTCATTTTGACCACAGCGTTTCGACAACCCTTTGATCTTCCATGGTCATTTTTTGCCCACGGAATTTTTGATCTTCCGTGGGTCATTTTGGCCCACGGTAATTTTTTGGTACTTTGGTCTTCCAAGTGCAATTTTTGCCCCACGGTAATTTTTGAACCAACCCTTTGGTATTACATGGTAATTTTGGGCCCACGGTAATTTTTGATCTTACTTTATGGCTTAGCCTATTTTTTGGGTGTCTACTTGTTTTGCCATGATTTATCGACCTTAATTACCTATAATGGGATCATTTTTGGCCCACGGTAATTTTTTGGGGCTTCCTTTAGGGGCTTAGCCCTATTTTTTTGACGTCTTTACCTTGTGTTTGACCATGATATTTGTCCTTAACTTGGAATACTCATGGGTCATATTTTGATCACGCTACTGATGGCTTTGATGGTTCCAATCCCGTAAAGAGTACTAGTGTTGTCTATATAGTGTTCTATGAGTATTAGATATGCACGGTGGAGTGCATGGTGATTGCAAGTGGTGCCAATGAGTGCCAAAATAGTGCAAGTGAGTGCAATGAGTGCCAAGTGAGTGCACTAGTGCAGTGAGTTGCACAATATGCACTGAAGTGCAATTTTTTCAAGCCTTTCTAGCTCCCATGAACCCGAATAGCCTAATATGGGTGTCTCCCTAGGTTATAAGGTATAGGAATCGAATGGTGTATATTACAAGTTGCTAGAATCTTCTACTAAGTTAAGTTTTTTCTAAACTTATTACCAGATGAAATATGATTAAAGAGTTTACAACAGTTGAGACCAGGGCCGCAAACGTTTCAGAGTCGAGTCGCGTTCCCGCAAGGTTTGAGCCCCCTCCGCGAAACGCTACAGCGTGGCCCGCAGGCGAATATTTCGCGTAACCGCGCCGCGTGGTGCCGCAGCGCATAATCGCGTACCCGCCGCGGTGCGTCGCAGACGAATAATTCCCTGCGCGAACGAAAAATATGATATAAATAAACTATTCAAAGAATTTCATACTTAAACATTTTAAAGAATTTCTTTTCAATATACTATGAGTCATTCATTTTTATTTCATACTTAAAGATTTTTATTAAACATTTTCGGAACTAAAACTTTAAATTAGTGTATTTATTAACATACATATATTTATTAAACATTATTTTTAACTTATACTTTTTATTAATATTTTAATTTATAATTTTTTAAAAATTGTATGTAAGAAGAAAATCCCAGAGTTTTATATATTAATATTTTATTTACTTTTACATTTATAAATTTTACTAAAAACATTAAATTAATACCTTAACACATTAGGTAAAGCAGTAAACATAGGGTGTTTTCTAACATAGGGGGATTAGTATGCCTTTTCGTTTACTGCTTTACTGCTTTAAATTCTGCTTTACTGCTTTAAACTCACAGCTTTACTGCTTTAACTTTATGCTTTAAATTTAACTTATGTTTTACTGTTTTAATTTTCTGCTTTACTGTTTAATCATGTTTTACTGCTTTTACACTAATGTTTTAAGCTTTAACTCATATATTATTAACATTACCACTTAAACAGTAAATCAGTAAATCAATAGAGGTTTACTGCTTTAACGCTTTTGTTTTACTGCTTTATGCTTTAACTTTCTGCTTTCTGCTTTAACTTATGTTTTACTGCTTTAACATTCGGCTTTACTGCTTTAACTTTCCTGTTTTACTGCTTTAACTTTCTGCTTTACTGCTTTAACTCATATATTTTTAACATTATGTTTTTTTTTTATATTTTTATTTTTTGTTTTTTATTTTATTATTTCTATTTTTTATTTCTAATACTTTTTTATTTTTAATTTGTAATGGAAGAATAAAACACACAGAGATTCGGTTATATAAACATTTTATTTTAATAAATTGTACGAAATTTTATTAAACTTTTATATATATATTTTTAAGGGGAGTAAAATCGCGTTTTTTTTCATTTTAAAGCATTATACATAATCAGAAAAATAAAATCATTGACATCCAAATTTTTAGCATCAAAGATATTTACAACAAGTTTATTAAACATACATTATTTAAAAAACATTATAATGAAATAAATATAATAGACTCCACATAAATTGGAATATAAGGGCTGAAACGGGGTAAAGACATAAGTTTTTTATAAACAGCTTACATTATTAATTTTTAAGAAATAGGTAATATCATGATTATTCAATATAATTTAAGTTATAAGAATCAATTATTGAACAGTATCGTTTATTTGCTCTAAAACGAAATCAATGTCTGTTTGAGGTGATGTGAGAGGCTAATGTAATTGAATATGAAGCAGGTTGTCCTTCTCAAACTTTAACAGAGTTTAATTTGTTAATAGAAACGTTTTGATTTCATTGGCACATTTTAAAACCGATTTTATTTCCTCTATCATTCATCTTTAATAATTCAAAAAGTACGCTTGCGTATCTGTATTTCAATGAGTTGAGGGTGCTCAAGATAGACCACTACAGTGATGGGTGATTGTGGATTCAAAAGAGAGACTTAGTCCTAAGGTCCCTTTACTCAAAATTCTAATATAGGCGTTAAAAGCTGAAAGGTCTGCAGTAAAATCTAGGCATATAAATTACTATTACTTTGCGGTATCTTAAAGATTTAACCTGTACCGCTATCATACATGATAACGTATTGTATTAGGTCGTATAAAGGACGCGTACAGAGAGATAGGTTCCGTTGTTTAACATTTATAATTCACTGTCGTGAGGTAGTCCATTCATTATGTAACTGTTGCCCCTAACGTCGAAAGGTGTGAATCTTTAGGTGGATTTTTATATTCCGGAGTAGGCTTATGTTCCACATCCTATTATTATCTTCTGTGTAAATTTCGTTCACGAATGTTAGGGATATTGATACTGGATAATCCCTGTGTAAAATATCTTGGTTTCAACTCTCTTAAAAGGGTACTTTGCTGTAGTATTTCAAAAGCGAATTTTCAATTTCCAAAACGCTGTGGTGATAATTTAACTTTTCTAACATAGAGATAAGCCTTACCGCAGTTTGAAAACAGTTCAGACATACATGCTGAGCAGTAAGGTTTCATTTTTATTTTAAGAAGCAAATTTAGGATTTGATCGTGATAAAATGAATTTTAGTATTTCCTATGGTAGAATAGTTCTTTCTTGAGAGAAGATACGCATTTAATCGTTCGTAAATTCATAAGTAATTATTTATGACTTTTAGCTGCTTTTATTATGTGCAGCTTATCTTTGGAACTGTAAAAACAAATATTTGAGATGAGATTGTTTTAGCATCGGTCTGAATAATATTAACAATGTTTATATGCTTTCTATAAGGATAATTAGCAGCTGATGCACCTGCTGAAAGTTCAGTTAAGATAGACTTCAACCTGGGTGAACATGTATACACGAAATTTGATTCTGTATATATTATATGGTCATCACCGAAGGAAGATCTGTAACATCAGGTTTTGTCAATTTCGTTTTTACATATAAACAACACATTAGAAGGGATCTAAGTATGATCAAGAAGTGGCTGGGAATATTGAACATTAGAGGAACATTGTATTGTAATTGAATGACAAGGATTAATACTGAATAAAGTTGGATCGCGTAACGCTAATCTTGGTAGGGTTCATAGGAGAAGAGATCCAATTCACTCTTAAAACAATCAGGACTAGAAGGATGAAAGGAAATGCATCTTGCATGTGCGAGCTCTGGTTGTATAATGACATTTTTCATGAAAACTTACTTATTACACAGCTGTAATAAAAGTTATCAGTTTAGTAATTAAATAGAGAGGCAAATACATCAATACATTTTTTCTTTAGAAGTTTTTTCCGTCTTAGCCTTTTTTCTTTATGACAATACTTTTTGCCCCTCGTCCATGACCCTGAATTTTACGTCTTATTTTAATACGCTTAAATCATCAACATTCACTGAACATCGGCTATACTTTTTTAGGGCTGTACGAGGATTATTATCTGCAGAATATCTTGAATAGTATGCAAACCTGTTCTTAAAGCTTTTTTACCTATATTCTTGGATTTTCTAGTAGAGGTTGCCTTCTCCATAAGTTGGCAAATCACCAAGGCCATCACCCTTGCTTTTTGTCCCCTGATACTTTCTTCGTCGCATTACTTACTAGGCCAGTAATCTTTCTTTATATCTTTTACATGTGAGGCGTATGTTAAGGAATGAAGAATATATCTGATACCTCTTATATATATTCCATTATCCTGTATTTACTGCATCTGCTTCTTTCTAATATGAACTTTGCATAACCGTAAGTAAAGGGGAAGGGATTTCCTTCTACATCCTTTATATTCAAGCGTACAGATTAAAAATTTGAGGTTTTCAGAGGTAAATAATGAAATTAGGAAATGTTATAACTTTATTCTCTTTGGGAAAATACTACTCTTAATTAAGGAGCTTTAGTATTACCTTCATATTGATGATCAATTTATATTTGGTATATACATAAGCCATACTGGGTGGTTGAGCATATCGGAGGGGGTACAATAATGCAGTACACGGTCTGCGTCGTTTTTTGTTTCATGCCAAGTCAATGGGTTATTCTCCACAGATAGTATAACCCTCTTCGACATAGTAGGGATATCATGAAGTATATCAATCCAGCATCACGTTTACGATATGTTTCTAAGGCGCATGGTGAAGTCTGAGAAAAACGTGTCACGAGTTCGAGGTTTACACTTACTTTATGATTAAAGATAATTATTACTTTATTCATAGGTACGCATTTAGTTTTGTATATAAATCCTTAACATAATACTCATATAAAAGAGAACGTTTAATGACTGAAATGCAGGTTTTAAATCCGCAAAGTTAATTCTTCAAAGAAGTATTCTTTTTGGCCAATCCTGGACTAGGCAGATCACGAGTATCTTTCAATTGTAATATAGTTTCAACACTTTCTACACTTCACCAACATTCAGAATAGATTGTGAGGTAAATTTTCTATGTCGATTTAATATAATTTCACATAATATTGTATGCATTCTTCAAGTTGTATACGGTTGTGAAGTCAGGGAGTTTATTATCAGGATGTAAACCCAAAGAGCCTGAAGACGGGAGAGTTAAATAAAAGTGATACTCTCCATGATTGTAATGACAACTGATTAATATTTTACCTCACACTTGTCTTTTATACTAAGTATATAAAATTAGCAGGGTAATCCTCCATTTCACCAGTTACTGTTTATTTTTACCTTTTTCTCTCGTAGCTAATATTTTTTTCAATTTTATATTCATGAGTTACAGGATTGAACCTTCCTTTTTGTATTTCTGTTTATAAATCCGCCTTTTATTTTTTTCACCATTTAAATCCTCCAGATAATATAAATTTAAACTATCACGACTGAATGGTCGGATATGTGCACTTTAAAAACTTCAGTAGTCCAACCGGATTCATATCCTTTTCTAAAACTTTATCTGTTGAATTCTAATAGTCAATTCCCTTTATTCCTGATTATCTTTTATTGTTTTCTTTTTCATGTAGATGGGTTCTACGGCCTCTCGTTTTTGACATTTCTAAAGGAGTTGACTTTATAGTTCTATGTTAAACTGTTATAAGAATAAGCCAGTGTCCAGTATATCAATATATTTAAAGTATTCATTTTAGTAAAATTCCTATGCATTTTCTCCTTAATAGTACGCTGTACTCTTTCAACTATAGCCGCTTTGTTTAACGGGAAATGTATTGTAATAGCTTATACCAATACTCCAGCACTTTGAAACTCTCGCCCCTTGAATTACATTCCTGAATCTGTCCAAAATGTTTTAGGTGTTCTCCTCTCATCCTCTAATAATTTCAAGTACAGCATCGGCGACTGTAGCTGATCTTTTATCTTTTATAGGCTTCACAAGTATCTAGAGTATACGTCAATTGTAAAGATTTATTGAAAACCTTCATTATAGGAGCTGTATTTAATCATTTCGGATAAATCTAACTGCCATATGCTATCGAGCTGCGGAGATATGGTTTTCCGTTGTAGGAAATTTTTTTTCTTACAGGTTTATGTAGGAGTAAATGCCTCTTCACCCTCTAAATATGCTTTTAACTCTTTTTTCTAATATCAGGATACTTTAAGCAAAACCTAGTTGAAACCCCCAAATATTTGGCTTCCCTCAGATTGAAGTAATCTTATCACCCTCTTCGCGCCATGTGTTCTGAATTTGCCGTTGCGTTTATATATTTAATTAATATATATATAATATAATATATATTATATTTATATATATATATATATATATATTAATAATTATATATATTTTATA
>JABUQX010039210.1:2500-21611 GCA_015478945.1 Trachelipus rathkii
CACATCCATGCCTCATTCCACTATTAATATTAAATCATTCAACCTCAACTCCATTTATTCTTACAGAAACTTCACAATCGACATACATACTTTTGATTCCATTCAGAAGTCTACCACCAATACCATGTCACTAACAATTGGTGGAGAGCTTTTATTATTATTAGTCCTATAATACGCCTGTTCCAAGTCCATAATACCTAAATAAAGTTTATTCTTCTTTCTGATTTTCTCAATTATTTGATTCAACGTGAAAATCTGATCTACACATCCTCTACCACTTCTAAAGGCACATTGTTCTTCTTAGGCAATCAGTCCCTCGATACACTCTTTCAACCAAAATATCTGCATCTATATTCCCTACAACGCCCAATATGCCAATTCCTCTATAGTTTCTTCAGTCCCTTATATATATATATATATATATATATATATATATATATATATATATATATATATATATATATATATATATATATATATATATATATATATATATATATATATATATATATATATATATATTTTATATAACTTTTATTATATTATATCTTTATAACTATATATATATATATATATATATATATATATATATATATATATATCATATTATATAATAAAATATAATATATGATATATATACTATATATATATATATATATATATATTATATATATATATAAGGGTACTATTACTGTTCTATTCCAATCCTTCGGAACCATACCCTCCATAAACGCTTCGTTACACAACTTCCAAATCCAGTCAATCACAATCTTGCCTCCATTCTTAATCATTTCACCAGTAATTGCATCTATGCCTGCAAATTTACCATTCTTCAACTTTCTCACTCTATCTGCTCCCTACTAATTACCTCATCCCCAAAAAAACTATTTCTTTTTGCACCATCTAACCCCATACACTAACTAACACCTCCTCATTACTGCCAATGTTAAGCAGATTTTCGAAGTGTTTCCTCCACAGTCTCCTAACATCCATTTTATCAGCCACGAAAGCATCATTCCTATTCATAATTCTATGAAAATTCACCTTACTCTCATTCTTAGCCATTCGCACTTCTTTCCAGAAGAACTTTTTATTCCCTTGTAAGTCCCCGTTCATCCTTCTTCCAAACTGTTCATTTACCCTTTTTCTTACACATATGCAACTTTAAGCCTTCCTTTTTCCTCCTTTTATATTTACATACACCTTTCTTTTGAAACATCATCATTGGCATTTAGCACATTCAACTACCCTCTTTTTTACTTTTAACCACTTGCATCACCCTCCATTCCACCAATCACTGCTGACATTCTTACTTCCACTTTTGCTCATCCACCTACTTCTCTTGCACTACTAGCAAAGGCATCCTTTATTTGCGTCCAGGTTTGTTCAGTTTCATCTTCTTCACATTCAACTCATCTATTCACCTATTTGTAGGTGATCTCAAATACTTTAACTTATTCCCTTGTTCACTTAACTTCTCACTCTTAATTCTTCCCACTTCCTTCCTTATCTCTTTCCTCTCCATCCAAGCCCCACACTAACTTAATCTTACATAAAACAACCCAATCACTGACTTAACATCCATCACATACTTCAACATCTACTTCATCACCAACACTTAATCAATCATACTTATCACTTTGATACCATTTCTACCTAACCCAACTCTTGTATACTTAAGAATACTCTTGTGCCCGAAGAATGCATTACTTACACACATCTCTCTTCTCACAGAAATCAATCACCTTCCTACCATTCCCATTTTCTCTTGCAACTCCAAATGCACCTGTTGTATCATCCCTTTTTCAGTCACCCATCCAACTATTTAAGTCGCCCAACAGAGTCAATCTAAAGCTCCTACTCACCTCATCCAACACATCATTCAGATTTTCCCAGAAAATCGCTCTCTCTTCAACATCACCCTCAGATGGACCATATGTTACTACCACACATATCTTGACCTTTTCAAACTTAAATTTAACCATTAGAATCTAGTACTCACACAAACAAAATCCACCATAGCTCTATACTACAGGTCACTCATCAAAATCGTAATTCCTTCTCTCCACTCCCGCACACACACATTTTACACCACACCACTCATCTTCACAGGTTCCATTCATCTTTGTTTCAGTCACAGCAAGCAAATCAAATTTACCCATTCTACATATATTCATCACCTATTTCCTCTTCTAATCAATATTTATTTCTCCAACATTCCATGTACCCAGATTTTTCATACATTTTCGCAGAAAGTTAGAAAGTCGCTTTCGCCGGTCACGAACTTCTCCGAGTTATGCATTAGTATTCCCGGCTCGTCACAGTTAAAAAAAATCCACCCTAGAGTTTCACAGGACTACGAAGGGCCCTCACTCTGATATATTGTCAATATGAGGTTCATCCTCTGGGTCAGGTTCACAGCCATACCTCCCCTCAACAAACCCTGCCATTCACTAATGTTATGCACCTTTCTTCTCGCCCCTACCAAACTCACATTCTTCTCCTTAAAGCATTCCTTTACTGACTCAATCCATTTTTCTTCTGTCTCCATGCCGGTCAACTTCCAGCACACTCACCATTATACATCCGCTTAACCAACCGACTATCATCCATCCTTTCTATATGACCAAACCATCTCAATGTATTCTAGTTTATTCTCTCATTTACGTCTTTCTTCACAACATACAACTTCCTAATGCGTTCATTCCTCATTTTATCAATTCTTCTCACACCTAAAACGCCCCTAAGATTGTCCATCTGAACACATTGTACCTTAGATCTAAATCTCTTATCCAGACCATAGTTTTGCTACTATACATTAACACAGGTAACAGCATACCCTCATGTAAGACCTTAGCGCACTCAAGACTTAGTCCCTTTACATCCACCAACGATTTAATTGCACCAGTCACCTTCCTACCATTCAAAACTTTCCTACTGCATTCTGTATTATCCGTTCTCTCTTCATCCGACATATATCCTAAATATTTAAACTCAAATACTTCTTCCAGTTGCTCACCACCTAACTGACCTCACGACTTCACACCTCAGACTCTCATCACTCACTACCATAACTTTACTCTTATCTACATTCACTTCCAAACCCCTTCTTTTACACACTGTGTATGGGTTACAGGTTGGGATAATCCTGGTATTGTTTTCCCTAACTATAATACACCTTCATTTGCTTATATTATAATTATATTTATTTATATGAGAATTATATTCATTTATATTGAAAAAAACTATTATCACCATTGGTTGTACTATTGCTTCCTCTTCTACTAGTTATATAAGGTAAGGCTGGCTGCTTAGTATATCTTATTGTTAGGTAAGATTTATAGATAGAATTTTTTTTTACAGTGGTGGAAGAGCACAGGTCTGTTACCATCTGAGGATAGATATTTAGCTATGGGTGGTGATAAGGATATATGAGGAACAATTGGTGGTGGGGATTTGAGAGAGGTGAAGACAAGAAGGGCGTGTCCTCCTTTCAAAGGGGATGAGTGTAGAGGAAATAAGTTTGAGATGTGGAAGAAAAAGGTTATCTGTGGTATAAAGTGGATGGAAAAAACTGGGTGTCCGTCTGGAGAACTTTTACAAAGTTTTGGGGAGAAGGGGTTTGAGGGCGTATGTGATTCAAAGTGGGAAGGATTGGAAAAAGAAGAATGAATGAAAAATATATTGGATGAGTTGGATAAAAAATATGGGAAAGAGCAACAGAGAGATCGTTATGATAGAATGCTTGAATTTTTTTACATTAAGAGAAAAGTGGGGGAGACAATGAGAGAGAGTACGTGAACAGATATGAGGTTGTAGAAAGCAAGTGTAAAATTGTTGGAAAAGTTGATTTGAAAGTTGATAAAAGGATGATATGAAGTGTGCTCATCTGCTAGAGGGAGCAGATGTAGATAACAATCAGAGGCAGATGGTATTGGCGTATTGGGGAAAGGATGCATGGGAGTTCAAGGTATTTAAGGACGCTTTGTTGAATATGTGAAGGTCTAGGGAACATGAGTGTTGATAAAAGAAGTGGATGGGTAAGTAAGGAAAGACAAGATCAATTGGTAGAAAGAGAACAAGAGGGTGAAGGGAGGCTTATGAATAGGAAGGACAGATATGGTAGTGATCATGTGTGTTGTTTGTGGGTCCCTGTATCATTTTGGTTTTAATTGTCCTGAAAGTTTTTGAAATAAAGGTATGAATGAGAGGGGAGATGTTTTTTGGTAGAAGTAAATATGTGAGGAATGGTGGATACGGAGAGGACACGGATGGGGAGTGGATGGTGCTATGAATGAAGGAGACAATATATATACGTATCTCTGATCTGAAAAAGGAGAAAGGAGAGAGTGAGGATGACATAAATTATGAATATTGTGAAACATGTGCAATAGTAGATACCAATGTTCAAGGAATGTCATTGGTGAAAAGTGACTAAGCCGTGATAGGAGATATGACTAAGGATGAGAGGAGAAAAGTGTTAGAATCAATGGAAAGTATAAATGTAAGTCATATTTTTGGGGAGACTACATATAAAGGTGTAAAAAGTATGATTAAACCATGTTGTATTAAGGATAGATGTTTCTCTTTGAGAACTGAGGTAGTGTAGGGGGATATTCCGTGGTTGTTAGGATATGAATCATTGAGAAATCTTGGTGCTAGTCTGAATTTGAGAACAAATGAAATGACAATTGGGGTATTGCAGAATCTGGTGGTTCAGTGTACGGTGAACGAGAAAGGGCATTTACAAATTGGTTTAAGAAGGAACAATATTTGATGGGTTGGTAACATAGGAGTGCTTAAGTAATGAAAAGGAAAGGGGAAAAATCGTGCATAAATTACATATGCAATTTGGGCCTCCTAGTAAAGGGAGGTTGTGGGATTACTTAGGGATGTGTGTGAGAACGAAATGGACAGTGAAGAAGGAAAGGAGATAAAAGGGTGGGTTGAGAATATAAGTGATGAATGTGATGTGTGTGTGTGAGGAACCAGAAAACACCGAGTAGACCTATGGTTGGCTTCGCCCTTGCAAGGTGTTTTAATGAGACAGTGGCGATGGATTTAGGTGAGATTGAGGGTCAAAGGTTTTTGGTAATGGTGGATTTGTGTACGAGTTATTGTCAAGCAGTTTGGGTTAGAAGTAAAGAACCAAGGGAAAATGTGAAAGTGTTAGAAAAGTGGATCAGTATGTTTGGTGAGCCTATAAGATTTTTGAGCGATAACAGTTTGTAGTTCCAACAAAGAAATGAAAAGTTTGTGTGAAAGGTTCAGTATGACTCAATGGGTAACTGCTGCTGAAAGTCCTTGGAGTAATGTTAAAATAGAAGATTGCCTAATAAGAGGAAATTGTTAAATTGTAAAAGCGAATAAGAAATTGGAGAGTAAAGTTAATGAAGATGACTCATCAATGTCCTCTCAAATTGTCCCCAAACACCCGATAAATTTAGAAAGTGAGATCAGAAACTAAGACAGCGTCGAAGATCAGAGACTAAAAGGAACTGTCAGTAAAGATTAATGAATTAATTCTAATAGAAAAAGAAAGAAAAGAAATTCGACAGTTAGTATGCTACTGTAGCGCATAAAGGTGTTAAGGGGAAGGTAGCTGAAAATACTCAAACATCTAGAGGGTATTAAATCCAGTAGGCATTAGTAAATCCATTCAGCAGGAGGGTGATGATAGGATGAAGAGGACTATAAAGGACAATATAGGGAAACACAAGGTGGATTTGGTGGAACCTGGTGAGAATGTGTATTACAAGAGGGAGATTGATAAAGAATGGCGGGGTCCAGCAAAACTTATAGGAAGGAATGGGAAAACTGTTGTTGTTAAACATGGAGTGACACTCAGGAAAGTGGCGAGAGTACATATTACAAGGATAGAAGTGTTCCAACAGAGAGAGAAATGGAAGTGAGAATGGGGATGAGGAGAATGGAGTTGAAGATGAGATAAATGGAAATAGAAGGGATAACGAAAGTAAGGAAAAGTATAATCAAGAGGATGGATTTGTTGAAGTTGAGATAGTAGAAAAACGTATTCGAGGAACAACAGGAGGTTTTGGAAGAGGTGCGAGAAGGGGTTGACAAAATGAAGATAGGAAAAAGGTATAGATGTGTACATAAGGATAGTAATGAAAGTATAGAGGTAAAGTGCTGAGTATGGCTGGTAAGGCAAAAAGTAAGAAATGGAGTGAATCTTATAACATACAGAATGTAAACAATGGTGAGAGTAGCTAGATAGATTTTCATGATTACAAGAATATCGAGTGTATAAGTGATCAAGATGAGGTTTGGTTGGGTGGTAAAAACATATCCCTTGGATGGGTGATCACTGAGAAAATGAAAGAAGGAAAGGAAGTGTGTAAGGCTCATTTGGTTGCAAGAGGTTTTGAGGAAGAAAGTGAGAGTTAATAACTGAAGTGCCAACATGTTCAGGTGGTGCTGAGAATGTGCTTAAGTGTGATTAAGAAAGAAGGTTGGGGATGCGATTTTCATGATTACAAGAATATCGAGTGTATAAGTGATCAAGATGAGGTTTGGTTGGGTGGTAAAAGCATATCCCTTAGATGGGTGATCACTGAGAAGATGAAAGAAGGGAATGAAGTGTGTAAGGCTCATTTGGTTGCAAGAGGTTTTGAGGAAGAAAGTGAGAGTTAATAACTGAAATCGATAATTGGGAGGCTAATAATGTGTTTAAATAGGTGAAAGATAGTGGTCAAAAAAGCATATCCCTTAGATGGGTGATCACTGAGAAGATGAAAGAAGGGAAGGAAGTGTGTAAGGCTCATTTGGTTGCAAGAGGTTTTGAGGAAGAAAGTGAGAGTTAATAACTGAAGTGCCAACATGTTCAGGTGGTGCTGAGAATGTGCTGAAGTGTGATTAAGAAAGAAGGTTGGGGATGCAATTCTCTTGATGTGAAGTCTGCATATTTGCAGAGAGATAGAATTAAAAGACGTCTATGTTACTCCTCCTAAAGAAGCAAATGAGGAGGGTTATATCTGGGAATTACAAAAGAGCTTGGTATGAGAAAGTTGTGGCTGTTATTACCGAGTTGGGGCGTGTGAAAAGTATGATTGAACCTGCTTTATATGTGGAAGAATGGAAGTCGTTTGGATGGGGTCATGTGTATGCACGTTGATGATTTTTGTTCTGGGGGATCTAAAAGGTTTATGGATAAGGTTATTTGTAGTATGAAAGAGAAGTTTGAGATAGGTTCGGAAGACATGCTAGGGTTTAAGTACATAGGTTTGAATATTCAGGAAAAGAAAGATGGAATATGGTTAGAACAAGACAAATATATGGGGAGTATAACTGTGCCAGATAAAAAGAGATTCTTTGGTGAAATGAAAATGAAAAAGGAACTAAAAATGTATAGAACTTTGGTTGGACAAATGAATTGGTTGTGTGGACAAACGAGGCCTGATTTATGTTATAATGTGAGTGATAGGAGTAAGTTCTTTAAAGGTGGTAAGGTGGAAGAAATGAGAAAACTGATAAATGTGATAAAACGGAGTAAAGAGATTGTATATATATATAAATTCATTAACTATATATATATTAATAATATTATACTATAATATAGATATATATAATATATATATATATATATATATATATATTGATTGTTTTTGTTTGTTTTTTTTCTAGGTTGCATGTTGCTTGACTTATGCTTAAGAAGATCCTGGCCTGTTTTCTTGTTTTCTTTGGGGGCTTTGCTCTTGTCTTGCACGCAAGTTTTTGTTATCATATTGTTTTTTTAATAATCATTTCATAATTACATGTATATATTATCTCTTTACAGATAAAGGTAAACCTAAAATTTAAATCGTACACATGTAGTAAATGTAAATGTAGCCATCTCCATCTGTAACAAAAAAACCCGAGCACCAACTTTTAGGGTTTAGGTCTGGGTGCGCACTTTAGGTCTGGCGTATATTGATGGTGTAAGAGTAAGGTACAGAGTGGGTCGGCTTAGTGTCGTATTGGGTTACCCTCAAATAAAGGTAATCCTTAAATTGTAAATGTGTGTACATAAAATAGTAGGTACAATATTGGTTTACCTAATAGTAAAAGTATTTCCTGAGTTGTTGTAAATTCTGTTCTTCATAAGTTTGTGAAGTAAGGCTTCTAAAAATTCAAAGTATCATCAAAGAATAAACTAATGCTAAAGGTGAGTTGCTAGCTTGTGTGTATCAGTTTACGTTAGGCTGCCATTGGGATTTTTCTCAGTGGTAGCAGAGCGTAGTTCGAAAGAACGGCTCTGGGTGAGGTGTGTGAGTTGGTGTAGTGGTTAGGTGTAGTTGAGGTGTGTTCTAGTTTTTTGTGGCATAGGTGTTGTTAAGGTGAAAAATGGGTAAGGAGGATGGTAAGGAAAGTGGTGGTAGTGGGAGTGGTAGTGAAAGGAAAGTGGTGGTAGATAAGAGGGACCGTAGATCTTGTCCTGTGTTTAAAGGCGATATGTCTGCAGATGAGTATGATGTGTGGAAGAGTAAGGTTAAGTTGTGGTTCAAGCTTTATGGTGATGAGTTTGAACAACCTGCAGGGGAGATTTTGTTTGGTTTGGGAGCCAAGGCTTATGAGTGTGTGTGGATGGTAGATTTGGGAAGCGTTAGGAAAACAAGAAGGTGTGGATGAAATATTACGAAGGTTGACCGATAAGTTTGCGAAAAGAAAAGCTAAGGATTAGATAACCGACAAGTTGAGTGTTTGAAGATTTTCTATATCTAAAAAGACAAAAGTGAATCAAATGAGGGGAAGTATGTCGAGCCGGTATGAGGTGATTGACAAGAAAGTGTAAGATTTGTTGTGGTAAAGTTGAATTTAGGGAAGATAGAAATGTGTAACACCTCTGTTGTAAGGAGCACGATGTGAGTGATATCAGAGCAAATGTGTTTGGACTAGTGTGTGGGAAAGAAGAGTGGGTGTTTTCGTACGTTTTCCGAGATGACATTAATTAATATAGTGAAGGTTTTGGTAAGAAAGCAGGGAATAAATGTGAGGTACCATGTGAGGGGGCTGTAGGTGGTGAAAATGGTAGTAGTTGGTATGGTACTCAAGGGAATCAGAGGTATGCTGAAGGGACTCAGAGAGTTGGGCCCAGAGGTGGTGAATGGGGTGATGGTCAATTGTTGAATGCTAAAGACAGGTTTGGTAAGGTGACTGAGTGTAATTTGTGTGGTTCGAGGTACCACTACGCATTTAAGTGTCCAAAAAGAGGTATGTATGGGGAACAAAGAGAAGAAGGTAGAGGTGTAGGTAGGGGACAACCAGTACGGGGTAATGGTGATAGAGGTGAGAGAGTAGACGTGGCTGCTCCACCAGTAGGTAGAAGGAATAATGTGTATTTGGGAAGTGAAGGTCATGATACTCGAAAGAGGTGTGATTTTTGCAGGTCAGATAGGCATTTGTGGAGAAATTGTGACGTCTACAAGGATTATGATGAGGTGTGTAAGCGGAGTGAGGTTCAGAGGAGTTCTGAGGGAGGGGTGAAGAAGGAAGAAAGGAAGGTGAGTGCAGGTAGGGGAAGTCGTTTGGTACACCTGGCAGGTGTGGGTGTGACTAGTGAGAATCAAGGAGGGTATGGAAGAGGTATGAGTAGGTATAGTGGTGGTAGTGATACGAGTATTTGTGACAGTAAGAAGGAATATGAAGAGATGTGTGAAATACTGGATACTGGTGTGAAGAACGATAGATTGTGCTATACGTTATCAGAGGTTGTAGAAAGGTCAAGAGGGTCAGAGATGGTAGAAGGGAGTGTGGTAAGTGATCGTAAGGGTGGTGATGGAGAGGTTTCGCAGATGGAGAATGAGATGAGTAGTAAGGTGGAGGTGTTGAAAGTGAATGAAGGGTGTGGTGAGGTATCAAAGGGAGCAAGGAAGAAAGAAAAACGAATTGGACGATGAATTTTCGAAAGCGAGACGAAAAAGCAAAACGTTTAGCGAGATGAGAGAAGAAAAGTGAGAATTATTTTTATTTGTTGACTTATATCGCATGTTTGATGTCTTCCCATTGCTTGTGATAGTGAAAACGAAGGTGGAGAGAAGGTGAAAGAGAATCATGTTGTGTTGTTAAGAAGGTTGGGGTATATCCGTGACTCGGATATGTCTGATCCGGAGTGAGTGCGGTGTTTTGGAGTGGGGTCTGGTGGTGTGGTGAGGTGTTAGGTGTGGGTGTGTGGTGTGTTGGTAGGTGTGTTATGAGTAGGTGTGGTTTGGGGTTAGGTGTGTTGGGTCAAGAAAGTAAGGTGGTGTGAAGACGGTTTTGCACAAGTGAAAGAGGGGAAGAGAAAGGTATAAGAGTGATTGTTTTTGTTTGTTTTTTTTCTAGGTTGCATGTTGCTTGACTTATGCTTAAGAAGATCCTGGCCTGTTTTCTTGTTTTCTTTGGGGGCTTTGCTCTTGTCTTGCACGCAAGTTTTTGTTATCATATTGTTTTTTTAATAATCATTTCATAATTACATGTATATATTATTTCTTTACAGAAATAAAGGTAAACCTAAAATTTAAATCGTACACATGTAGTAAATGTAAATGTAGCCATCTCCATCTGTAACAAAAAAACCCGAGCACCAACTTTTAGGGTTTAGGTCTGGGTGCGCACTTTAGGTCTGGCGTATATTGATGGTGTAAGAGTAAGGTACAGTGGGTCGGCTTAGTGTCGTATTGGGTTACCCTCAAATAAAGGTAATCCTTAAATTGTAAATGTGTGTACATAAAATAGTAGGTACAATATTGGTTTACCTAATAGTAAAAGTATTTCCTAAGTTGTTGTAAATTCTGTTCTTCATAAGTTTGTGAAGTAAGGCTTCTAAAAATTCAAAGTATCATCAAAGAATAAACCAATGCTAAAGGTGAGTTGCTAGCTTGTGTGTATCAGTTTACGTTAGGCTGCCATTGGGATTTTCCCAATAATATTATATATATATATATATACCGTGTATATATAGTATATATATATATATATTATAGTATTATAGAGTATATATATAATTATATATATATATCATATATTATATATATATTTTTATATATAATATATATATATAATATATATATATATATATACTATATATATATATATACTATATATATAAATATTATATATATATATATATATAATATATATATAATATATATATATATAATATATATATATATATATATAATATATATATATACTATATATTATATATATATTATTATATATATAGTATAAATTATATAGTATATATAGTAAGTATATATAGTGAGAAAAATCCCAAATGGCAGCCTAACGTAAATGATACCCACAAGCTGCACTCACTTTTAGCATTTTTTTCTCTTTCTCGTTTCTTCCCATCCTTGTAATTAGAGTGAATATTTAAATTATTGATAAGTTTTCCACTATTTTTGGCTCAGAAATACTTTTACTAGTTTCTTTGTTGCTCTTGCAAACGATTTTATGTGCAGAATTTTAATTTAAGGTTTACCTTTATTTGAGGGTAACCCAATACGACACTAAGCCGACCCACTCTGTACCTTACTCTTACACCATTAATATACGCCAGACCTAAAGTGCGCACCCAGACCTAAACCCTAAAAGTTGGTGCTCGGGTTTTTTTGTTACAGATGGAGATGGCTACATTTACATTTACTACATGTGTACGATTAAATATTAGGGTTACTTTATTTCTGTAAAGATATAATATATAACATGTAATATATAGAATATGATTATTAAGAAAAAACAATTATGATAGACAAAAACATTGCATGCCAGACAAGAGCTAAGCCCAAGAAAACAAGAAACAAGGCCAGGATTTTTAAGCATAAAGCAGCAACATGCAGACTGTAGAAAAGAACAAAAAAACATCACTCTTAACTTCTCTTCCTCTTCACTTGTGCAAAACCGTATTCAACACCTTAACTTTCACTTGACCAACACTACCTAACCAACACACTTACTCATAACACACCTACCAACACATCAATACACCACACTACACCTCCAAAACAGACCCATCAAAACCCGGATCACCCGGATCAGACATTCCGAGTCACGGATATACCCAACGCTTATTAAACAACACACAACATGATTCTCTATCACCTTCTCTCCACCTTCGTTTTCACTATCACTTGTACTCGAAAATAATCCGAACATCTTTCTTTCAATCCAGATAATTCTCACGCTTTCTTCTTCTATGGATTCGTTCACTTCCGCCTACGCTTCAACTTACCCTACGTTTCACTTGTTCCTTCATTCCTTGCTCCCTTTGATAACCTCACACCCTTCATTCAACTTTCACCTCCCCTTACTACTCTTCAGTTCTCTATCTGCGAAACTCTCCATCACCACCTCTCACGATCACTATACACACTCCCTTCTTAACATATCGTGACCCTCTTGAAGTTTTTCTACAATCTGATAACGTATAGTCACAATCTATTCGTTCTCTTCAACCGTATCCAAGTATTTCACCATTCTCATATTCCTTCTTACTGTACATACTCAGTATACTACCACCACTATACTGCTCATGACCTTTCATACCTATTGATTCATAGTCACACCACACCTGCAGGTGTACAAACGACTTCCCTACTGCCTCACTTTGCCTTTTCCTTCTCACCTCCTCAGACACATCTCTGAACTCGATACGCTTACACACTCATCATAATCCTTGTAAGACGTCACAATTTCTCAACAAAGCCTATTGATGCAAAAAATCACACTCTTTCGGTATCATGACCTTCAATTCCAAAATACACTATTACTTCTACTAACTGGTGGAGCAGCCACGTTACTCTCTCACTCTATCAACCATACCATAACTGTTTTGTCCACTACACTCTACCTTCTTTCTGTTCCCCATACATACCTCGTTTTTGACCTTAAATGCGTTTGGTACCCGGAACACAAAATTACACTCAGTATTACAAAGCTGTCTTTAGATTAAAATTTGACCATAATCATTAACCACCTTGGCCAACTCTCTGAGTCTTCAGCAATACCTCTGATTTCGTTGAGTAACATACAACTATATTTTACACCACTACAGCCCCTCACATGTACCTCACATTTATTCCTGCTTTCTAACAAATCTCTGACGCGGTACCACTTTCGCTCGATTAGTCTGAAGACCCATCTTTCCACAATCCAGGCAACACCTTTGCCTCTGATTATACTCACATCTGCTCCTTCCAACAGATGTAAACATTTATATCTCTCCCCCTAATCAATTTACCAACAATCTTACACTTTCTTTCAATCACCTCATACCGGCTCACATATTCCCTCATTGATTAACTTTCATTTATTTTAATATAGAAATACTCACATAATTTCGTATCTATCCTTTGCTTTCTTCTGGCAAATCTTTCGTCCAATTCGGAATATTGTCAATCCAACCTTCATTGTCTTCATTTAATTCCCTGTCTTCGTTTCACATACACATCATCAGCTTCGGCTCCAAACCAAAAAAATCTCACCCTGAGGTTTGTTCAAACTCATCACCAATAAAGCTGAGCACATTTACTTATCTTCTCACATCATACTCATTGCAGAATATCGCCTTTAACACACAGGAAAGATCTACGGTCCTCTTTATTACCACACTTTCCTTTCCTACTACACTTTCCTTACCATTCTCCTTGACCTTACCAACACCTATGCCACAAAAAACTAGAACACAACTCCACTAAACACCTCAACTACACCTCCAACTCACACCTCACCCAGAGCCGTTCTTTCGAACTACGCTCTGCTACACTGAAGACAAGAATCCAATGGATAACGTAAACTGATACACACAAGCTAGCAACTCACCTTTAGCATTGGTTTATTCTTTGATACTTTGAATTTTTAGAAGCCTTACTTCACAAACTTAGAAGAACAGAATTTACAACAACTCAGGAAATAACTTTTACTGATTATGGTAACAATATTGTACTACTATATTTTTACACAATATTACAATTTAAGGATACCTTTATTTGGGGTAACCCATACGACCTAAGCGACCACTCTGTAACTTAACTTTCAGCATCCAATACGCAGACCCAAAGTGCGACCGCAGACCTAAACCCCTAAAAGTGGTTGCTCGGTTTTTTGTTACAGATGCGAATTGGCTTACATTACATTTACACATGTGTACAGATTTTTAATTTTAGGTTTTACCTTTATTTCTGTAAAGAAATAATATATACATATAAATGTGAATGATTAATTAAAAACATATGACACTCAAAAACTTGCGTGCAAGACAAGACAAAGCCTCAAAGAAGACAAGAAAACAGGCACAAGGACTTCTTAAGCATAAGTAAGACATGCAACTAGAAAAAACAAACAAAAATCCAATCAAAAATGCTTATACTGTTTCTCTTCCCCTCTTTCACTTGTGCAAAACCGTCTTCACACCACCTTACTTTCTTGACCCAACAACCCAAACCACACTACATCTTAACACACCGACAGACACACACACACCCACCCTAACACTTACCCCACCAGACACCTCAAAACACTGCACTCACTTCGGATCAGACATTCGAGTCACGATATCCCCAACTTCTTAACAGCACAAACTGATTTCTTATCACCCTCTCTCACCTTCCGTTTTCCTGTCATTGTCTCGAAAAAATAATCCCAACTCTTTCTTTTCCAATCAGATAATTTCACATTTTTCTTCTCATAAATTGTCTTTCACTTCGCTACCGCTTATTCACCTTAACACGTTTCACATGTTCTTTCTTCCTGTCCCTTGATACCTCACCACTTCATTACTTCAACACTTCACCTTACTATCATCTCATTCTACCATCTTGGACACCTGCTCCATCACACTTTAGATCATTACAAATCCTCTACCATTCTGCCTCTTGACTTTCTATCAACTCTGATAAACGTATAGCAGCAATCTAATCGTTTTCACACAGTATCAGTATTATTCACACATTCTTCAATTCCTTCTAGTCACAAATACTATATCGGCTACAACATATATCCTACTCAATACTTTCCATACCCTACTTGATTAAGCAACAGTCACAGCCTAACCGTGCAGGTGTAACCAAAAGACTTCCCTACCTGCACTCACTTTCCTTTCTTCTTCTTCACACCTCCCTCAGAACTCCTCTGAACCTCACTCCGCTTACACACCTATCATCTGTATAGACGTAACAATTTCTCCACAAATGCCTATCTGAACTGAAAAATAACACACTCTTTCGTTTATGACCTTCATTCCAAATAACTTTCCTTCTACCTCTGGGGGAGCGCCACGTCTATCTCTACCTTATCACCATTACCCGTATGGTTGTCCTCTACACTCTAATTCTTCCTTTGTTCAATACATACCTCTTTTTGGGAACTTAATGCGTGTGGTACCTCGACCAAACAATAACTCAGTCACTTACATTTAAACTGTCTTTAGCATCAACCAATTGATCATCACCCATTCCATTGGGGAAACTTCCAGAGGTCGTTCACATACCTCTGATTTCCTTGAGTACATACAATTACTACTAACAATTTCACCAATACAGCCCTCACATGGTAAATCAATCTATCTTGTTTCTTACAGAACATTCAATAGTATTCAAATTATGCATCTCCGAGTACGAACACCATCTTTTCCACATAGCGCAACACATTGCTCTGATTATGCACTCAATCCTCCCTCAGTGTACCATTAAATCTTCCTAAATCAACTTTCCACAAGCTAAACTTTCTTTCAATCACCATCATACGGCTCACATATTCTCATTGATTCACATTTCTGTCTTTTATATAGAATAATCACATTACTTGTCGTATATATCTTTGCTTTTCTTTCGTCAACTTTCATCAACCTTCGTAATATTGTCAATCAACACTTCTTGTTTCCTAAGTTCCCACTCTACCATCACCACACATTCATAAGCCTTGCTGCGAAACAGAAACAAATCTCGCCTGCAGGTTGTCAAAACTCATCACCATAAAAGCTTGAACCACAATTTTACTTACTCTTCACAATCATAGCTCATTCTGCAGACTATCGTTTAAACAAAGGACAATAATTACGATCCTCTTATCTACACTACTTTCCTTTCACTACACTCCCACTACCAACCATGCCTTACCATCCTCCTTACCCATTTTTCACCTTAACACTAATGCCACATAAAAACAAACAACTAGAACACAACTCCAACTATAACAGCTGCAACTAAACAACCTAACCGACTGACAGAACCAACTCCACGCTAAGCTCAACGGACACGAATATCACGAATACACAACAAACTCTAAAAGTAAGTGGAGTGCGAGGCGCATATTACTACACACGCAGGCAGCGTCGACCCAAGCTAGCACTCAACTTTAGCAAATCTTGTGTTACTTTCTTACTGCGCTCGAACTCTCTGATCTCTTTAGAAGCCTTGAATAAGTAACCTCAAACAAGCCTTGTGAAGATCGTTAGAGAGAGGATATATCATGAAGCTACAAGATTGAGAACGAGGACGCGATCTATGATGATGTCATTATAAGTTAATAATGGAGCAGTATTAAGGAGGACAATAAATATAAGTTCTCGAGTATTAGACGATGGAGAGACTTAATAGAGAAGTATGTAATAGGATGAGGTTCTGGAGTGAGGATTGAGATAATCAAGTTTGTGAGTACCTGGACTATATTAAAAGATAGATAGTTAGTTACATAATAGAGATAGAGTGTTTCTTAGACTGAGCGTTATATACGAGTGATTAGGAGGATGTTGATCGCAGAATTATATACAGCGAGCATGATTGGGTAATTGTATGTTATAATATGTACTGTGAGAGAATGATATGTAAAAGTGACGTTAGCGTACGTAAGACATAGATTGTATTACTAGAATAGAGATTTAAACGTTGTAGTGAGTGGAGTTGTGGCTGGAGAATGAATATGTGATATAAGTGAGTGAAGATTGAAATAGAAGTGACTGAGATGGAATATTAAGCGACTTAGCTCAGAGCAATTGTGAGAGATATCTGTGGGAGTATGTCGGTACTGAAGCTAAGAGGAAGGAGGGTAATGGCTAGGCAGTATATCGTCCTGTTTTGAAAGGCGATATGAGTTGGCGATGAGTATGATGGTGGGTGAGATAAGTAAGTTGGTGGTTCAGCTATTTATGGTGATGAGTTTGAACAACCTGCAGGGGAGATTTTTGTTTGGTTTGGGAGCCAAGGCTTATGAATGTGTGTGGATGGTAGATTGGGAGCGTTAGGAAAACAAGAAGGTGTGGATGAAATATTACGCAAAGGTTGATGAAGGTTTGCGATAAGAAAAGCAAAGGATGATCGACAAGTTCTGTGAGTATTTCTCTATAAGAAGAAAGGTGATCTAATGAGGGAAAATGTGAGCCGGTATGAGGGATGAAAGAAAGTGTAGATTCGTTGGTAAAAGTTGACTTTCAGGGGAAGTATGAATGTGTCTCTGTTGGAAGGAGCGATGTATTGATAATCATGAGGCAAATGGTGATTGGCTATTTGTGGGAGAAGAGGAGAGTGGGTGTTTCGTACTTTTGAGATGCATTGAATAATATATGATGAAGGTTTTGGTAAGAAAAGCATGAGTAATTGTGAGAAGGTACAATGTGGGGAGGGGTGTGAGGTGGTGAAATGGTGTGTTGGTACGGTACTCAAGGGAAATCAGAGGTATGCTAAGGACTCGAGGAGTTGGGCCCAGAGGTGGTGAATGGGGTGATGGTCAATTGTTGAATGCTAAAGACAGGTTTGGTAAGGTGACTGAGTGTAATTTGTGTGGTTCGAGGTACCACTACGCATTTAAGTGTCCAAAAAGAGGTATTTGGGGAACAAAGGGAAGAAGGTAGAGGTGTAGGTAAGGGACAACCCGTACGGGGTAATGGTGATAGAGGTGAGAGAGTAGACGTGGCTGCTCCACCAGGAGGTAGAAGGAATAATGTGTATTTGGGAAGTGAAGGTCATGATAAACGAAAGAGGTGTGATTTTTGCAGGTCAGATAGGCATTTGTGGAGAAATTGTGACGTCTACAAGGATTATGATGAGGTGTGTAAGCGGAGTGAGGTTCAGAGGAGTTCTGAGGGAGGGGTGAAGAAGGAAGAAAGGAAGGTGAGTACAGGTAGGGGAAGTCGTTTGGTACAACTGGCAGGTGTGGGTGTGACTGGTGTGAATCAAGTAGGGTATGGAAGAGGTATGAGTAGGTATAGTGGTGGTAGCGATATGAGTATTTGTGACAGTAAGAAGGAATATGAAGAGATGTGTGAAATACTGGATACTGGTGTGAAGAACGATAGATTGTGCTATACGTTATCAGAGGTTGTAGAAAGGTCAAGAGGGTCAGAGATGGTAGAAGGGAGTGTGGTAAGTGATCGTAAGGGTGGTGATGGAGAGGTGTCGCAGATGGAGAATGAGATGAGTAGTAAGGTGAAGGTGTTGAAAGTGAATGAAGGGTGTGGTGAGGTAGGGAGCAAGGAAAAAGGAACAAGTGAAACGGAGGTGTAAGGTTGATAAGCGTAGTGGAGAAGTGGAAAGAATTTATGAGAAGAGAAAAGGTGAGAGTATCTGGATTCGAAAAGATGTTGGATCTATTTTCGAGTACACAGTTGACAAGGAGAACGAAGGTGGAGAGAGGGTGAAAGAGATTCATGTTGTGCTTGTTAGAAGGTTGGGGGTATCCGTGAACTTGGATATGTGATTTCCGGAAGTGAGTGCGGTGTTTGGAGTGGTGGTCTGGTGTGGGGTGAGGTGGTTAGGTGTGGGGTTGTCGTGGTTTTGGTTAGGTGTGTTACAGAGTAGGTGTGGTTTGGGTTAGGTGTGTCGGTTCATAGAGAGTAGAGGTGGTGTGAAGACGGTTTTGCACAAGTGAAAGAGGGGAAGAGAAGGTATAAGAGTATTCTGTTTTGTTTGTTTTTTTCTAGGTTGCATGTTGCTTGACTTATGCTTAAGAGATCCGGCCTGTTTTTCTTGTTTATTTCTTTTGGAGGCTTTGCTCTTCGTCTTGCACGCAAGTGTTTTTGTTATCATGATTGTCTTTTTTAATAATCATGTTCATAGTTACATGTATATAATGTCTTTAAGAAATAAAGGTAAACCTAAATTAAATCGTACACTGTAGTAAATGGTAAATTAGCCCT
>JABUQX010039211.1:0-12500 GCA_015478945.1 Trachelipus rathkii
ACAAAGAGTAGTTAAGAGAATATAAATTCTAAATTTTTTCTATAGATTGTCGTTTTCATTTTGTCAATATTCTTACGAAAAATTTTTAGTGCAACTCTTCATACAATGTAGGTATATTTTCCTAAATTTCAAGATTGTGAATTAATTCTTGAGCGTGTAAAATTAATGTGTTAATCGCAATGAGTTTTAAACGAGTTATATTTTAGCATATATATATTGAAAAAAATCATGGCTCAGTTACCTTGAATGCAATTTTAAAAAGCAGAAAGCGAATTTATATTATAATAGTTTTAATGATGTCATATTAATTGAGTTTTTTAATGAAATTTCATTATATTTTATGTTTTATATATAAAATATTTTTCATTAGTTTTGAAAACCTGTTTTAATATAAAAAAATTTTAACTTCAAATAAATTTCGACATTTTTATTAATATTTACAATTACAAATTTGAATGCAAGGTTAAAATTATTGCTAAAATTTCAACGTATATTTGAGTAATTATTTGTTAATAATATACTTAAATTGAGTTTTTAACGGTATTTATAGTAGACTTTGTAAAAATAATGTGTTTATTACATTGAAATAAATTATCAAAAAGCAGTTATAATAATAATAATATAAAGTTATTGGTGTACTTAAATTAATCGTTTTTTAATATAATAAATTAAATTTATGTTTTAATACTAAATTTATTATATTATTTGTCAAATCATGTTTTATAATAAAAATTATTTAACACTCTATAAGAATCAGAAGATATTTTTTCTTAAATTTTCATTACAAATTTAGAATCTGGTAATTATAAGATTTTTCTAATTTATCAAACATTTGATAATATTATTTATTGAGTAATACTGAAAATTGGATTTTTATTAACAGTATTTTCAGCATTTGTAAAAAATAATGTTGTTTTCATTATGTAAAAACAATTTCTACAAGCAGTAAAAGAGAATTTAACATAATTCATATTTAGGTAGTTTTAAATTGAATTTTTATAATGATAATTTCTAAATTATTGTTTTTTATAATATAACCAATATTTCATTAGTTGATGTAGTATTTGTTTTAATTACAATAATTTTATACTTTCATAAATAATATACGCTTTTGCTTAAATTTTCACATTACAAATTTAGAATCTCCTTAAAAAGTATATAAAATTTTTGATTGCTTTTCCTATTTTGAATATTAAAATGGTGATGCTTAGGAATAGAGGAAACTTTAAATGCTGTGAATTCATATTATGAAGTTAGTGTTTTTTTCATTGAAAAGCAATGTAATTTCAAATAGCAGAAAAGCGAATTTATTTAATAGTTTTAAGGTAAGATTTTATAATTGTAAAGTTATTTTTAATGAATTTCAATATTTGTTTTTATTATGACAAATAATATTTCTATTAGTTTCTTACATCAACTGTTCATTACATATATATAGTATATTTTAAATACTGGATGTTATATACAACTTATTGCTTATATAGAATTTTCACATCAATAGTTAGAACTCTTGTTTCTCTATTTTTCCAAATTTGCACTTGTTAAATTTTTTGGTATAACTAGGGTTGGGATTAAAATTTTAAAAACCGAACCTTTAACCAGAAAACTACGAATAAAATATCAATGTGTATGCCAATGAAGATAACTAATCATATCTTTTAAATAGACAGAAATAGCAGAATTTTATATTATATAGTATTTAGGTGTACTTATCTTAAATAGACGTTTATTAATGAAATTTAACTATTTGTTTTTTATATACAAATTTTCATTTAAGATTATGTAGAACTTGATATATAATTAAAACTTTTTCCAAACATGATAAAGAGGTTTCAGATATTATTCACTTAAAATTTTCATACTGAGCACTCTTGAAACAATATATTATATGTAGTCACTAAATTTTCAAGATTTTAACAACTCATATTTGTAATCTTATAATTGAGGTTTTAACGGTATTCTCAGCATTTGAAAAAAGATAAGTGGTTTCATTGAAATGGCAATTTCAAAAAGCAGAAAAGCGATTTTTAAATAGTTTTAGGTGTCTTAATGACGTTTTTTAGATGAAATTTATGTCAATACTTTGTATTATTAATAAACCATACCATATTTATCATACCTGTGAAATACTGTTTTATATTAAATATTTTAACTCTCTAAAATTACGTTTTTCTTACAATTTTCACACATTACTTTCTGATATCACATAGCAACGCCCCATAAATTCTCAACCAATTTGAAATTGATTGGCTATAATCTGAAAATTGAGTTTTAAACGGTATTTAGGCATTTGAAAAAAAATAATGTGTTTCAATTGAAAGCAATTTCAAAAAGCACGAAAGCGATTCTTTTTAATTCTAGTGTCTGTAAATATTTTTTAATGATAACATACACTATTGAGAACTGTTCATTTATACCATAAAAATTATTTTGCATTATAGAGGGAAAATACTATTTTATTAAAAATTAATTTTATACTTCTAAATTTTTAATTGAAAAATATTTTCTTTTCTATAAATATTTTTCATTAGACTATCTTTTATACCATTATAAAATTTAACATTGTATTTCTCTTATTCTAAATATTTTTTCGTTGTGAAAAATTATTTGGTAATCTGATGAGTTTTTAACGATTGTTTTTTAGTCTTCTTTACAAATATAGTGTCTACATTGAGAAATGCATTACAGAAAGACGAGATTTATGAAAGGATAAATTACCTGATATATTATTTTTAATGAATTCAATATTTGTTTTTATATACTAAATAATATTTTCATATGTTGTATGTAAAAAACTGTTATTATAAAATAAAAATTTTAACTTCTAAAAATTACGCTTTTTCTTAAATTTCACTTATAAATTTAGAATGCAATGAAATGTGTTGTTATTTTTAAGGCTGATATTATTTGGGTAATATAAAATATAAGTTTATTAAATTTATTTCCAAACCATTTGAAAATAGATGCTGTCATTGAAATTATAAAATTCAAAAAGTCGAAAAGGGATTTATTAATTTAGTTTAGGTGTATAGTACTTAAATTGACTGATTGTTTATATTGAAAATTTCAAATATTTTGTTTTTATATATCCAAATATATTTCCATTAGTTGTTGAAAACCTGTTTTATAATAAATAAATTAACTTATCTAAAAACTTACGCTTTTTCATGCATAAAATAAATTATAACAAATTATGAAACACTTAAATAAATATTTATTGGTAAACACATTATGATTTATAAATCTTGAGTGGTATATCTGAAAATGTGAGATTTTTCATATACAAAGTATTTCCAAGCATTTGATAAAAATATAATTGTGTCTTAATTGATTAATGCATTCTCAATAAAGCAGAAAAGCGAATTTATTAATAGTTTTGGTGTCTTAAATGACGTTTTTATTAATGAAATTTCAAAATATTTATTTTCTATTATCAAAAATTATTATTATTGTGAATAATTGTTATTTTAATAAAAATTTACTTCTAATATGTATCTTCAAATTTCAATAGTAAAGTATTATGAACTACTTAAAAAGTACGATATTTCTAATTTTATTCAAACATTAATGAAATAAATTTGGTTGATATTCTAAAGAATTGTGTTTTAAACAGGGATTTTCGTCATTAATGAAAAAATAGATGCTGTTATCATTGAAATTCTAATATATTCAAAAAACGGGATGAAAAAGCGAGAATTTATAATAAGTTTTAGTGCTTTGATAAAAAAATAACTATTTTTTTAATGAAATATTCATATTTGTTTATTTAAATATCACTTATATTTTATTACCTAATCCCAATTGTTTATATTGAACTGTGTTTTGACATGCCAAAAAAGTTCTTCTTTACAGGTCATTTCAAACCATTACAATATTTTAAAAATTTATAAAAGTACGTAATTTTCCTAATTTTTCTAAGAATTTTTGAAATTATTTGGTAAATATCTTATATATATTAAAAAATGAGTTTTAACGGTATATTTTCATGCATTTGAAAAAAAATATAAATGTGTTTCATTGAAATATGCAATTGTCAAAAAGCAAGAAAAGCGATATTTATTAATTAGTTTTTAGGTGTCTTAAATTTTGATGTTTTGTAATGAATTTTCAATATTTGGTTTTTCTATACTAAATATTTCATTAGTTGTGAGAAACTGTGATCAATTAAATATTGTTCTAACTTTGTTACAATGAAGAAGCTTTTCTGTACATTTATAGCACTTTGTTCAATCCTTTACTATTACAAACCACCCTAAATTTCAATTTAAAGTGGGTTTGGTTAGGTTTAAATTTCTTTTCTTCTATTCTTAGTGCATTTGAAAAAAAAATGTGGTTTTCATTAGAAAGTGTCAATTTCAAAAAGCAGCAAAAGTGAATTTATATATGTTTTACCTAAGTGTCTTAATTGACGTTGTTTATATAATGATTCTCAATTTTGTTTTATATATAAAATAATTTCTGTTTGTGAAAACGTGTTTTATTAAAAATTTTAACTTCTGACGATGACGTTTATTCTCTAAATTTAATTACAGAGTTTAGAACTCATTAAAGTAAGCGATTTTTTCCTAAATTTCAAGATTTGAATTATTTAGATAAAACTCTGAATTGTAGTAAGTTTACGGTTTTTACTACGCATTTGAAAATAACTTTGTTGTGTGTGAATTTCATAAATGCTCAGAAAAGCGAATTTATTAATAGTTAAAGAATAAATTCGTTCTCCCTAAATTGACAATAAATTAGAATTTTATATATAATTATGTTTTATATAACAAAATATTCATTTCATATTTGAAAACCTTTTTTATTGAATTAAAATTTAAAACTTCTAAATTACGGATTTCATTCTTCGTCTATAATTTATTCAATGTAAAAATTTAGAACTCTTTAAAATACGTGTACGATTTTTCCTAAATATATTTTTCATTTGAAATTATTGGTAAATCTTGATAAATTGAGTTTTTAACGGTATTTCAGCATTTGTAAAAAATACAACTTGTTGTATTCATATGGAATCAAGTTTCCAATATATAAGAAAAGCGAAATTTATTATAGTTATAGGATGCTCTAAATTGAGAACGCGTTTAAAATATAGATTTTCTGTCCAATCTATTGTTTTATATATATTACAAACATAGATTACATTGTGATACTGATTAAATAATAAAAAATTTAACCTTCTTAAAATTACCTTTTTTCTTATTTTCAGCAGTGTGAGAGATAAATTTAGCATAATAACATATATACTCATCAAATGATATTAATTTCCGTAAATCTCAAAAACATTTGATTTATTTATTTATTCTGAAAAATTTGTTTTTAATATCTGTGATTTCAGCATTCACAAACGATAAGTGTGATGATATGCAATTTCAAAACAGCAGAAAGAAGAAATGGAAAAAATATTAGGTGTCTTAAACTTAGACGTTTATTTATAAATTAAAATTCGAAATAATTGTTCTTTTCTATATCTTACTCGAAATATGTGTTTTCATTAGTGTTGTCGAATATACATTTTTAATAAGCGAATGACTTGCTAAATTACGAGTCTTTTTGCTCTTTAAATTTTCTTCAAACCAGATTACAAGTCTTATGGTAAACAACTTTATTCTTAAAATATACGCATTTGTCCCTAAATTCAACTTTGAAATTATTTGGTTAATAATAAATCTTAAAATTGAATTTATGAAACGGGATTTTCAGCATTTCGTACAAAACTAATCGGTAGCCAATATTATGCATTTCCAAAAATGCAAGAAAAAAGTGTGTATTGAATAGTTTCTTTACGGTGGTATTACGCTTAAAATTCTTTTGTGCATCATTTAAAATGTGCCTTCTTTATTATATACCTTATTATCTCCGTTATAGGTCTTTCATTGATAAAAAGAGCTTATTTAGTATATTACGCTTTATGCTTTATATTTTGTCGATTACGAGATTTAAGAAATCTCTCAAAAGTAAATTTTATCTTATATTTTATGTTAGATTAAATTATTATATGTAAAATCTTTTAAATGAAGTTTTTAACGTTGTATTTCAGCATATTGGAATAAATAATGTGTTGATTGAATGCAATTTTAAAAAGCAGTAAAGGGGAAAATATTTAAAAAGTTTTTAGGTTCTGTAAATTGACGGTTTTGTTTAATGAATTTATAAAATATAACTGTGTCATTTTCTTTTTTTTAAGTTTATTTTTACCTATTAATATCAAATTGTTTATTTAATTAAAACTTTTAACTTCTAAATTACGTTTTTTTTATATTTACATTACAATTATAGAACTCTTAAAAGCGATTTTTCCCCTAAATTTCAACATTTAAAATTTGTATAATCTTTAAATATTTTATAATTAAGCGACAGTGGTATCTATCTAATAGATTCTGGAAAAAAAGATAAATGTGTTTAAAGTGGAATCACTGAAGATTCACTTCGCTCACTTGAAAAGTGGTGAGGTAATATTTTTTGTGTATAATGGACGTTTATTTATATGATTTTAAATTTATTTTTTTGTGCCATATTCGAGCTAATTTTATATACAATGATTAAATTGAAATTTTACCTTCTAAAATTTCTGTTATTTTCATTGAAAATTATCCTAAAATTCTGCTTTTACTCTTATCTTTTTTACTTTAACTGCATTTTTGTGTTAAGCATGTAATTTTTAGTATTAACGGTATTTTCAGCAATTTGAAAAAATAATGTGTTTCATTGAATCACAATTTCAAAAAGCACTAGAAAAAAGAGAGATTTATTTATTAACTATTATTTAGACACTAATGTACTATTTAAGAAATTTATTTATTTTTGTATATTAATAAAAGTCTCCTTCATTTTAGTTGTCTCCTTCATTTCTCACTGTTTCTAAATAAAAATAAATTTTAATCTTTCTAAAATGTTCCCGTTTGTTCTTAATTTTCTCACTAAATTAACAAATTTTGAACTCATTATATTAAGTAGTTATTCTTTCTAGTTAAATTTTCAATAGATTATTGAAATTATTTGTTAAATATCTAAAAATTGAGTTCTTTTAACAGGAGTTTATTAATATACAGCATTCTGAAAAAAATGTGTTTCATCTGAAAGATATGCCAAATATGGACAAAAATTCGAATTAATAAACATTAAGTTTAGAATGGACTAAAATAATTAAGGTTTAGTTAATTGAAATTTCAAATATTTGTTTATTATATAACAAACTTATTCAAAAAGTTTTTGAAACTTGTTTTAATAATAAATTTTAATTAAAATTTAGTATTTTTTATATAAATTATTCACATTCAAAAATTTAGAACTCTTTAAAGTACGCTATTCTTTCTTAATAACAACGCATTATAGAGAATGATTATTTCGGTATTCTGAAATATTTCAATACTTTCTATTTCACGTGGTTATCCAGACATATCCTTTGAAAATATAGAAAAGAAAAAAAGTACCTAGCCTTCAAAAATCATTTGGGAGAATTTGGTAGCCCTCCGATGTTTTTAGGTGACCATTCGGAAGCACTGAAGCATCAACTTGTTTTTATATACACGATTTCTTTCTTCAAGAAAACCCCGTCTTTTTCCTAATTTTAAAAACTTTAAAATTCGCTTTTGTTTATAATTTTCACATTACAAATTTAGAAATCTCTAATATAGTACGTATTTTTTTTAAATTTTCAACATTTAATTTAATTTGGTTGATTTAACACACAATAGATTGGTTTAACGGGATTTTCTCGTGAGCATCTCTGAAGAAATAAAGTTTCTCATTATGAGAAATAGACAATTTCAAAATAAGAGAAAGAGTCGAATTTAACATATTATAAGTGTCGTGTGAAAGTTGTTTAATGAAATTTTCAACATTGTGATTATACATTAATATATACGTAAATTTTGTATAAGTTTGAATAAACCTGTTTTATATAAAAATTTTAACTCTATAAAATTACCGCTCTTTGGCACTTTTAATTTTAGACATTACGTATAACTAAGAATTTAAAGTACGATTTCCCTAAATTTCATATAAGCACATTTATTGGATAAAATCATACTTTATTAGATAAATAACGGTAACTGATGGAGGAATGTGAAATATTGTCTGTTTCATTAATATCTTCAAAACGCACCAACAGGAATTTATAATAGTTTTTAAGAGAGTTCTAATATAGACTAGTAATTTTTATGAAAAGTTCACTATTTTGATTTTAGTTCACTTCATCAATTTTTCCTTTAGTTGTCAAAAAACTGATTTTAATCTTAAAATTTTAAATTCCAAAAACCATAGTTTTCTTTTAAAATTTCACATTACAATTTAGAATTTAAAGTACGAAATTTTTCCGTCATTTCCAATATTGATAAACGAATGTGTCTAAATTTTATAATCTTGAGTTTTAACGTGTAGTTCTTCAGCTCTTGAAAAAATAATTGTTTTCATTTGAAATGCCACACTCTCTCAAAAGAGAATTAGCGAATTTATATAAATAGTTTTTGTGTTTTATTGTACGTGTTTCATTGAAATTGTGAAGTATTTGTGTTGTGTGTATACCAATATTCATTAGTTGTCATAACTGATCAAATTACTGCGCATTAACGCGGAATGTTATTTTTGCAACAAGGAAAAATTAGTCATAATTATGTCATAAGAAGATGGAAAAATATTTTGTGTAAGAAAGTTGACAATCAGTTTTCAAATTAATTCGTACACGTTTGAAAACTTGAAGTTCTCTTTCAATCTGGTATTTTCAGCATAATGAAATAATATATGTCTTGTTTCAGTTGAATGCATTTATCAAAAGCAGAAAGCGAATTTTATTATATATTTTAATGGTGCGTCTATTAATTGACGTTTTTTAATGTAACTTTTTAATATTGAGTTATTTACGACGGCCCAAATATTTTAATACATTATTATCGAAACAATATATATATATATTATAAAAAACTCTTATTAATAAATAATAATAATACTTCATAATTTTTTTAACATCTACATAATTTGCACTAACTTTAAAAATAGTCACGATTCAATGTGCCTTCCAATTTACAAATTTTTGAATTATTTGGTAAAACCTCTGAAAATTTGAAGTTTAAAACGGGTATTTTCAGCTATTGAAAAAAATATCGTGTTTCATTGGAATGACATTATCAAAAAGCAGCTTAAAAAGCGAATCACGTCATTTAGCGTGTCTATTACTCTACCCTGATTATCTTTATATGAAAATATTCTCAATAGTTGTGTGTTTTATAATACCTTTTTTTTTAAATTTTTTCATTAGATGTGAGAAAAATATATTTGTGAAAGAACGGAAAAAGTCGCAAAGTTCAAAAATTCTCGATGCTGGATTACTTTTCTTGAAATATTATATTCATATACCATAAGGAAAAATTTAGAAGCTTTAAGAAAGTGGGAATTATCCACTTTCATACCATATTGAAAATTTAAATTTGGTAAATTCTTAAAAATTGAGTTTTTAAGGTATTTTCAGCATATTGCAAAACAAAGTAGATGTGTGTGTATTATGCATGAAGTAATCGTTTGTAGTACATTATGTGTGGTTATTTATATTGAATTTTTAGGTTTACTTTAAAATTTTGAGAAGATTTTATATGAAATTTGATATCATGTGTCTATTATATACGAAATATTCTAAACTTATATCGTTTTGAAAAACCTGAGTTTTACAATAATATAACATACTTACCTTCTAAAATTATACCGTTTGTTGTCTTGAAATTTACATCTCACACCGGATTTTGAGGAACTTCCTTAAAAAAGTATGATTTCCATCGACTTACATTTGAAGACAGTTTGAATTTATTTAGGTTAAATCTGAATTGGGATTTTTAAAATACTTTCAGCGATTTGAAAAAATAATGGTTTCCACACTATGAGGCTCACGATCGTCAAAAAAGCCAGCAAAGGGAGAATTTAGGTAAATAGTTTTATGGTGTTTAAAATTGATCGGTTTTTTTTAATGTTTTGAAACAAATTTGACGACAATAAAAATTTGTTTTATTATTATACTATCTCAACCCTGATAGAAAAAAAATACAACACGACATACATAATTATCACATTCGTGAATTGGGAAGCAAACCCTTGCCTAATTTAATCAATTAGAGAAATTTTAATTTCTTGGCCTATAATAAATTCTTATAACGACTTAAAATTTTTATTTACATCCACGCGTTCTTCCAAGGTATTTTAATTGACACCCACTTTTTCCCATCTTCTCACCACCCCTATTTTTGTCCCACCTACACCTTTTTCCATACCCATTTGCTTTTATATCATCTCCTGCAGCTCATTCTTTTCGTTTATTTCCCTTTCTCCATTCCCATACTTACATTATTCAACTCATTATGGCCACATATATTATTTGGTTATAACTTCCGCCATTAATTCTGGACATTTTTTACCCCTATATATCAGTGTGCTTCACATCTAATTTCATTCCGACTTGACCCTATTTAGTACTTCTGAATACCTACACCTCTCACAATCCCCGCGGGATTTATTATACGTTTTAGTGTTTCCTGGTTTTTTGCATTATCCTTTGTTTTTCCATATACTTCAGCATCTTTTTTGTTGTTAGCCACTGTTTTAAACACACATATATATTATATTTATATTCTTAAACATCAAGATTTTTCCTTATCTAAATTTTTAATTATTATATTTAAGTTTTAAAGTTATGAATTTTTTTATACATTTACTATTGAAACAGACCTTGGTACACATTATTATACTATTATATTATGCTTGATTTTTTTGTTTTACGTATTTATAGATCTTTGATATAAAATATCACTGTGTTTCTAATTATGTGAATATTCAGTCAATATTTATTCAAAGCTATAATATTCAAAACTATAAGAGACAATTCTCTATATAAGTATTATTCAGTAAGTGTTTATTGTCGTATTTTTTTATTAAAATATGTATAATTATCAAAATTATTGTTATTATGATTATAATATATATATATATTCATTGCTTCCCGCGCCTCCCCTTAAAATATTTCATTAGTTGTAGAAACCTGTTTTAAAATATACAAAAAATTAACTTCTAGGATTAGGCCTTTTTTTGCTTAAAATTTAAACAATAATACTAATTATAAGTTAGAATAATTCATTTTTTTATTATACGGATTAATTTTTTAGAATTTTATCTTGCTCTATTTTAAATTTTGAAAATTAAATTGGTAAATATAAAGTTTTAAAATGAGTATTTTAAAAATAAGGGAATTATGTGCAGCATGCTTTTGTGTAAAAATTGTGTTTTATTGAAGCCTATTTTTTTTAGACCATTTAGTGCTTTCCGCAGTTCAGTCCAGCATGTGTGTAGTGTGTCTGTTAATCTTGACCGTTTTTAATATTACAACAATGATTATTCTTTTATTTATAATGAATAATAAATAAACAAGTATTTCATTAGTTTTGTAAAACTGATTATTACTATTAAAAATTTATTAAATCTAATAATTACCTATTTTTGTTTTAATTTTCCACAATTACATTAATTTAAATTTATATAGAAACTTATATGAATATTAAATAATATTATTAAAAGTAACGTTTTTTCAACACCTTTATTCAAAAACATTCTGTAATGCTAAATTACAATCTCAAAATTGAGGTTATTTAAAAAACTAAATATGTAAAAATTGAGATTTTTTAATAAAAATATTATTTTCATTTGAATTGCTTGAATAAAACGAATTATAATATGTTTTTTATTTTAGAAATGCCAAGTTTTCAAAGTAGTGAAAAGCTTTTTTTACATACTTTTTATTTATTTAACCTTGACGGAACCGGTTTTTTAATATAAGTCATTATGTGTTTCTATATTTCTTCAAATATTCGAAATTATTAACAAACTGGTTTAAACAAAAATAAACTCCCAATAAAAAAATGTCTCTAATACACCCACCTTAAATTCGCTTTTTTTATCTCACTTTTTCACTATTAGCAGAAAAAAAATTTACAACCCGTGTTGCAACTTCTTTTATAAATATATGTTTTCGTTACATATTCGTTGATCAAATCTGAAAAAATTATATTAATTCCTAATACATTTGACTTTTGTTAACGGATATTTGTGTATGTACATTAATATATTTTGTATCGGAAATAAATAAATCTAAAAATTTAATACTTCCTTTCATAAATGCATTCAAAAAAGCGAAAAGAGAAATTTTTTAGTAATAGTATTTGATGGGTGTCTTCACTCACAAAAATTTATAATACGATAATTTTTTCAAGAACTCATTTTTAAAGTATATTTTGTTTGCAATTAGTATATTTTAAATAATTTTACATAAATATCATAGTACATCAAATTACGTTTTTCCTTTATAAAATTTTCCAATTAAATTATTTTCACGAAACATTTTACAGACCGAATTTTTCCTCTTAATTTCCACCTTTGCAATTATTATTTGTAATTTTGAATAATTTGAGTTTTTTTATTGTTATAAGTATTATTAATTGAAAAATATTTTTTTTCTTATAAAATGCAAT
>JABUQX010039211.1:17500-22116 GCA_015478945.1 Trachelipus rathkii
ATGGTAGGAAGATGGCTGGTGCAATTAAATCCTTGGTGGATGTAAAGTTTAACAAAGAAATTTGCCAAAAAATTAAAATTTGCTCTAATAATTTTGACAGTTGATTCAGATTTTACGTATTTTTCTTAGTAGATATATTTCGTCTAGTTTCAAAACGTCGACTCAGTGCATACCCAGTCATTTGACATCCGGTCCCAATATGAAATGCTGATATTGGGTGGCTCTATCTCAAATAAAATATTCACCATTTACACTAAACCAGGTATATGATTTAGTTTACGCTTCCTTAATTTCTAATCCATAGCTTATCTAAAAATATTAAAAAAAAAAGTCCACATTATTAGTAGGATAGGTGAAACTTTGCAAAATTGAAAGTTCAATTTAATTTTTGTTTTTAACTGTTCGTGAAATGTTAATAAAATTTTCAGAAATTATGAATTGGACGAGTTTCACATCTTTTATTTAAAACACCTTCTACCCAACAATTTAATTTTGGAGTGTAGAAAAATGCGCAAATAATAGTCGAGTAATTCGTTAAATTCTATGTACTCGCATAATAATTTTAAGTTTGGAAATATCTGATAAATAGTAAAATATTTGAGCAAATTTTCGCTTTTGACAAATTTTCTACTCTGCCAGAAAATTGTAAAAAAAGTAAATAGCCAGTGTGATGAAGTTTAATTATTTTAGATCTGTTGAAGATAAATGTATTATTATAATTGTGCAAAGTTTATTTACTTTAATAGATTACTGTTAAAAGCGGATGGATTATAAATAAAATCACTTAAAATAATGATTTATACCTAAATTTTGTTTGCAAACTCGTTTAATTTTATATCAACAGAAAATTTAATTTAAAACCGGATGTAGAGGAAAAGTCTCTATAACATATTTTCAGTTTAGATAATTTTTTTTAGTTTAACAATAAATTTATAATTATAAAAGTTGAAATTTTAACTAATTAATAAAACAAAAGAATCTTCATCATAACTCATTATTAATAACAGCAATAGATTCCTTTATAAAAATTTGGAGAATGAATAAACAGTAATTTGACTAAATATATTAATTATCAAAAGTTTAAGTTTTTCCCAAAATATGCTACAAAAATTAGAAGAAGAAGAAGATCATAGCTTTTTCAGGGAAAGTCTATTTCTTTTTGAGCTGCAAAAATTGTCAGCTTGATAAAAACATTCTCACGCTGAAAGACAAACTAGAAGAAGAAAAGCATTTTCTAGGCATAGTTCTGAGAAGATACGATGTTTCTTAAATTTGTTATATTTAAGATACTTTACTTGTAAACTAATAGAGAAGGTACGTTTAAATACATTTAAAGTGATAAGCGATGTTTTTATCTAAATTTGTTAATAGTCATTTGAAAGTTGGGATAATAAATAAAAGATGACTGATTTGACTGGCCGGATATCCGGGCCGAATTTTTTTTAGGGATGATTATTCAGCCCGTGGCCAAAATTCGTGCCCAGACCAACAACACTTAAATATATGAATATTAGAATATATATATATATATAATATATATAGAATATATATTATAGTATACACAAAATATCGATATATCGTTAATTTATATATGTCCTGTGATTCAACTCGAGTTGATATTTCTTTTTATAATATATGTAAAATCATATTATTTATATATTTTATATTATTTTTAAAATACTAATATTAATTATATAAATATAGTATATAATAATAAATATATTATTTATATATCTTATAATAAGAAATCTATCTATTAAATTAGAGTCAGAAAAAAATTTGAATCATATAATAGTTTTTTAAATAACAAGTAAAATAAATCAAGATTTATTGAAAGCTAAATATGTTTGAGTATGTAGTTTGAAACAAGTATATAAGCAGTACTTCAAAAAATTTTTCAAAAAATGTGGGCATAGGGGTATGATATTGATACTAAGCTAATATAAATAATCTTGTCTATAAGTATTACTCAAAGATTTTATTTGACTATATATATATATATATATTATATATATATATTAATATATATATATATAATATATATATACTAATATATATATATAATATATATATATATTAGTATATAGGCTAATATAAGCGTTAATATATAATGAAATTTTCTGGTTATACGATAAGGATATTAAAGATTTAATGCATTATTTCAGGTTAAAGATAAAAATATAAAGTTATTAGTTTAACGTAATTTTTAATAAAGTTCAAATATATAGGAATTAATGGTATTATTAAGTCAATAATAGCGATAAATTAAAAATGGTATAAATTATGTTAGTATATTGAGTATAGTGGAAAAAGTACATTATTTACTATTTTATATAATATATATATATATATTATATTAATATTAAATATTAATAATATATATATATATATATATATATTGAGTTTTCAAATTAATAAGTCATTTATATACATGAGGGAAAATTTTTCTTAAGAAGGAATTACACTATAACTGAATAACAGCATTAGAAAAAAGGTCAGTCAGGAGTTACAATTAACTGATTACACCATCACTCTATATATATTAATTTTTGTGTAATATAATATTATTGAACATTTAAAACTATTTTAGGTGTGCAAAAGAATATTTAAACTTTTGAGTTTTTCAGAAAACATCTCAATCGAACACGAAAATGACAAAACTGCACATGCACGCGTCACTCCACACTAACACCCAAACTCACTAACGAACACTGAACACGAAACACACACACACTCCATATATTATATATCATTGTATTCAATGACATCGTATATGTCTAATATATATAATATATATTAATAATATATATATATTAATATTAATTTATATTTACAAGTCTGCATATAACGTATTGATTAAAGTTATATTAGAATACTATGTATACGCTATTGTCAGTGTAACTACTCATATAATGATATATACTACGATTAGTATATTATGATAAGAATCTATATAGATAGAATCTTTTTTGAGATATATAATATTGTTTTAGCTGTCAGGATTGAGATTGTACATAAGTATAATTTTCTGCGTGATCAAAGTGTTAGAAGTATAATTAATATCACAATGGTGAATAATAATGAGCAAGAGATATCTTTATATCAATATAATATTGAGATAGAAAGTGAAAAGACAATCTCATGTGTCATTTGACAGGAAGACAATTAACTTTTCAGAACCAAGAGTTATATAGTTTAAGCAAAAAATATAATTCACTGAGCAAAAATGAAATTTTCGATATCGGAAATATTCATTTAAGTGATATATAGATAATATTATATATAGGTATTAATTATATCAAACTGGTTCATGGTGACCATTTGTCAACAATATTTATAGGATAATTTACATAGATTTATTGAGTTGAATATAAAAAAACGATAAATATACTGTGACTAAATATTATTTAATTTCTTTACTTTACTTTATTATTATTTAATCTGATTTATGATATATTAAGTGATATTTTAATTATTTAGTAAATTATTATGATATTATATATAATTATATATATTTTATATTAAAGTTATATTGATATATTATATAATAATATATATAAAATATAGTATATAAATACATAAATAATTTATATTATCAATAAATATATAAGTTATTATTTATATATTTATACATATGTACATAACTTAATATACTATAATATACAAACTATAATATACAATAACAGCACCATAACTAAATCAACATACACAAATAACTTAATATATATAATCTTATACTTAATATATTATAATTAATAATAATATATATTATATTTATAATATTAATATTTAATTAATTAATATATATTATATATATCATATATTTAAATTTATTATAATATATTATATTAAATATTAATTATTATAATATATATATATATATATATTATATATATATATAATATAAATAGTTATAATATAATATATATATATAATATAATTATATATATAAATATATATATATATGGTATATATATATATTATATATAATATATATATATAATATATAATATTATATATATTAATATTATATATATATGTCGGCAATATTATAGAATTATAGTTAGTTGACAATATGTGTCTTTTAATAAAATAAACTAGATGAAATATGAGACTGAGAACATATAAATGGTTAGAAAGCATTTTCTTTATTATTTTTTAATAAACTCTGGACGTATTTTCGGATAATTATCTACGACTTATAAATATGAAAAGGGTTAAATTTATTAAACTTCTAATAAAATAATTAAATAAATTTAATTAAAAATTTACATAATTTAAAAAATTATAATAAGATGAAGAATATTATATATGTTAACAATATAATATTAATACTACTATTTTATTATAAAGTTATACAATTTATAAAAAAATTTGTATTGAGAAATATCAAAATTATCACTAATTATAAATGTGAAATAAATTGAGATATATTAACACTCTAATAAACATACCCAATAACTACATAAAATGGATGAAAAAATCTATAAGAAATTTAAAATGGATCCTTTATTAAATAAGGGAGATAGGTGCATTTCAATGGTTAGGTATATACTGAAATTAATTTAGAATATTTGTGAAAATTACAAGAATGTCATAAATATATAATATATATA
>JABUQX010039212.1:0-2500 GCA_015478945.1 Trachelipus rathkii
AAAAAAAATTAAAACCTTCATTAATAGGCCAGTAATAAGCTCCACTGTAATTCACAAAAGTTTAAAATGGAGATTGATTAACTTTTCTTTCTCAAGATTTGAGAATTTGATTATAGCGGCCTTCTTCTGTAAACCTTCAGTTTAACATCTTTCTCTGCTCTTTAAGTTTATACTGTATGGATAATATTCTTTTTTTCAACCTTTTTATTCTCTTCTTTTTTCTTTCGTTTTGACTCTTTGAGATGTTCTCCATATCTCTATGGCAGCTCTTACATTTGCAACATTGATTGAGTGATAGAACTTTAATGAATACTTCATAGCATCTATATAAATTGTGCACGTTCTTTGAGAAATCAGACTATGGTCTCTTTCAGAATCTCCACTAAAATTCCTTAATTTATAGGAAAACCCTCCTTCCCAACTCCTTCCACTGTCGCTTCCATGCAAAAATATCAGTCCTAATTTTATAATTTGCCACAACTCCGCATAACATTATTCTCCAGTGCTATAGAAGAAAAAAACTCATCAAGTCTCTTTAGAAGGACAATCACCATCAAAAAATATTTTGATTTTAATTAAAGGGTAGAATGAGCTTCACAGCAAAGTAGAGTATTGTGCTTTTCTTCTCACAACAGAGAATCTTGATTCAGTTATTGTTGTACAATGCCTCTAGCCAATAAAGCAAATCTTTGTTCCCTTGTTCTGCTGATGAAAAACATACTAGATCCAATCGATGACAGCCATTGGACAGCTTTACTTCAGAGGATATCTTCTAATATCATTTCTGTCAATTTTGATTTGCACAGTCTGGCATTCAGGTTTGTCATGTAAATCTAATGCAAGCTTAGGTGTTGTGTTGTAGCAGCATTTTACTGGACTTAAAAAATCTTTGCATAATATTAAGTACGAGACATTGAAAATCTGTGAACAGAAGAAATGAACCAAGTCAGTTTGACGTCCAAACACTGGTCGTAAAGTTAAGTTTTTTTTTGCTTGAAGTATTTTATAAAAAAATTATAAACATACCTTCAATCGTACGAACAAAGAAGTTATCCCTCGTCAAACCTCAAAAAACAAAATAACACCTCAAAAAGTATACATCCCTAAACAAGATAAAAATGATTATAATAACAGTTTAAGTCATAAGTCATACAGCCTAAAACACATCCATATCAATCACCTTCAATCGGAAGAATGAACTTGGAACAGCTTCTACAAACAGCTTCTGAGGAATAGTCTGGAGATGTGAACTATAGATAGAAAGAACAGGATAGAAGTAGATTTATGAATTGTCATTCCTCGCCCATCCTTTTCATTCACTATCAAGAATACACTATCTCATTCCACAATTTACAGTAAGAAAAAAATATATCAAAAAATAGTAATTCCTTTATAACTTATTCTTCATATTTTTTAAATTTTAAAATTTCCCTGACTTTCATCTTTTTTTTGAATTTCCCTGACTTTCAGCATATCTTTAACGTTTCCCTGACTCTCCCTGACCAATTTTTTTTTTCCCTGACTTTCCCGACTTTCCAGAAAGTGTGAATATAATTGTAAATACAATTATATTCTTCTTCCTCCCGCATTTCTCAATCAATTTTTTCCCAATGCAAAGATATAATAACTATATATATAATATATTATATATAATATATATATATATATATATATATATATATATAATATATATATTATAAGTAATTATAATATATATATATATATATAATATATATCATATATATATTATACTAATATACTATATATATATATATTATAGATATATATTAAATGTTTAAATATGTATATATATTATGTGTGTATGTGTTATGTTATGTATATATATTGAGGTGCGTCGTAAGTTGGGGCATTTTAAAGAATTCTTAAATAATTTTATATTGTTCATTTAACCTTTTATTATGTTATTATGAGGTGGGTAATCTTGACGTGGCGGTGGGCTTAGGTCGTTGGAAGTGCTAAGTGGGAATCCCACAAGCCCTGCAGCCTGAGTGAGTAATATAGAAGTAGGAGGAAAAAAAGCATGGGAGGACGAGAGTAATAGGTGGGGGATGTATGAAACTGAAGAGGGTAAAACGAGGATTTGAAGAGGGAGAAGTGGGGTTAATGTTTGAAGAAAAAAGTTTGGATGTGCTAGGGTAACTGAAACAAAGCTGAAGGGAAAGAGGGAGATGGATCTTGGAAAATTACAAGGGTATGATATCAGGGTTGAACGAGAGAGCTGAGGGCGAGGGAAGGGTTGAATAGTTATGAGGAAAAGTGTGATAAGTCAAGGGTGTGCAAGCCAGGTAAATTCGAGGATATGTGGGTAAAGTGAAATTCGGGGGGTAAATGTGGGTTTTTGCATATGCACCAGTGAATGGAGCGAGAGAGGAAGAGAAAGATTTTGGAATGAGCTTGAATGGAATATGGTTCTTTAGTTAAATGATATTCATGCTCGATTGGAGAGTTTGGAATCAGGATGAAGGGAGGTGGGAAAAAT
>JABUQX010039212.1:7500-15000 GCA_015478945.1 Trachelipus rathkii
CATTTTTTTTTCATCTAATGAGAGCGTGATCAATATTTTTTGTTATTTCACACTATTCTCATTATTTATGTCTTTTTTATGAAGTATTATTCACTGTGATTTTTTCTATAAAATTCTCTGTTATTAACTCATTAGAGAGAGTATTTGTAACACTATTATTACCATAAATAGCTCTTATTATGGATTTTTTTTTGGTTATATAAAATATAACATATATATACATATTTTTTTATTCTTATTTTATATTATTTTTTTATTTTTTTATTACATATTATTAAATAATTAATTTTTTTGTTGTAAATTCTACAGATATACTCTCTCAAAAATATTAATAGATAGAAATAGTGATATAACGAAATATATATCGTCAACGTCTCTTTTTAATAAAAAATAAGTTAATCAGCCTCTGAAGTATTAAAAAACATTCCTTCTTGGGACTTTTCTATAATAAATGAATTAAATGTGGGTTCCTCTAATAGATCGTTTTAAAACGAGGCGCATCCTAGGTATGCGAGGTTAATAGAATTAAGTACCTTTTGTTATATTGTTCTAAATCATTAGATTTTATCTCTGTGTATATAACTAATACAACAAATTACTTATCATAAAACTATAATAATGAAAGGCATTTCGTGAGTAAACTAACACCTGTGAATCGTAAATAATTAAATTGAAAAAAAAGTCTAATGGATTTTTATTCCAAACTTTGAGAGCTGTAAGTTTTTTTCCTAAAGAGATGTGAAAGACAATTTTCGTATTAATTAACACTATCATTTGAATTTATTTATTTTTTTAAGAGATAAATTTTATCCTGTAATTTTCATAAAATCGGGGTGACAACCCATCTGGTAAACAATTTACCATATAACTATATAATCTTAGTAATTGAAGAATAAAATAGCATTCCTATAAGTTGACCTATTATATATAATAATAAATTTGATACCTGTACTTCTTCTGATCCTGAAACCTGAGTGCCTTGACCGACGGGTTGCTAACTTTTGAGCAGTTTTAAAATACTCCGCTATTGCCATGTCTTAGCCCAGCTTTGTGACAACATTAAAACCATCATACTTAAATATATGAATGAATTTTAATAAATTCAATTGACAATACATAATACCTAACCTCTTATAAGATATTTTAGTGTGAGAAATATTCTGATTCTCCCAAAAAAGGTGACTAGAAGGGAATATTAAGAACCTTAAGAACAGAAGAAGGTTTGAGTTGCGTATCTTTAAAGAAGATGGTATGTTGTGTAGACATTATGTCGATTAACTAGTTGGATAAGCAAATTGAGGTTTTGAGATATTGAAAATAACTTTGCTTTCTTGTGTGCAACACCTATGCATTGTATATATTGAAATAAAGTCTGCTTCCAAATAATTTATTTATATTTGAAAATTGATAAATTGTAAATATCAATTTGTTTCCTATTAATATTTGTAGAATAATAATGAAAATGATATATTTTCATAGCACAAATTAATTATTGAGTATATGCCCTCAATGTGTGTCTGATCATGATTTTGAAAAACTATGACACCAATTAAAAAAGAATCGTAAATTACTTTTGAAGCGGTTGTTCATAAGTTTCTGGGGACTATAACGATCATAACTCTGGGTTGGTGTTGGAGGATGTGTTTGGTTCGATCATCAAGGGTTTTTGTTTGGCCGAAAGGCCCATCATATATAAAATATATATTATTAAATAGTATTATTTATCCTTATATATTTTATAATAGGTTGGTGGAATTAGAATATGATAGCAGTATATTCGTTTTATGTTGAAAAGATAATGTAAATATTATTTGGGAGTATTATATATATTTATCTACTTATATTTATCATAATACGGTATATTAATATAAATATCTGTATTGATAAAATTGCTAAGTTTTTCAAATATACGCTGCCATATTCTCAAATCACTTGATAAATTTCCTTTTAAGTTCAAAAAAAGTTTTTATATGTTTTTGTAAAAAGATTGTTTAGTTGTAACGCTTCCCCTGGCAATAATTCCCTTGTGAAGTCCTTGGCTATCTATAAGATATTTTTCTTAAAAAACATGCTTCTGAGCTGAAAAAAGTTGGTCATACTGTATATATCAATAGATGTAAAATATTTTGTAGACTTGTATCATGTGCCCCCCTGAGAAATCACCTTTTTCTAACAGAAAAGCGATTCTAACTCCTTCAGCTCTCTCTTATCATCAAATAGCTCTACCATCAAAAGGGCACAAGTAAAATCATCCTTGTTGCCCTATCGTTTAGCTACTCTGACTCTATTTCATATCTAAGTTCTTTTCTTTATAATAAGGGCTCCAAACTCTAGTTGCACAACATACTCACTATTACTCCAGGCCTAACATAGCATATTTATATCAGTTTAGCTTATATTTACTTCTTGCTCTTGTAAACAACATTGTGATCTATGCCAGCTTCTGTATTAGTTCTTATTTCTTTAGTCTTCCAAACATCTGTATTAGCCTTACTCAAATCACTTAAATCTTATTTTTGTTGTACCACAGATTACCTCAGCTTCTAATCGCGGTTCCAAATCATATGGTAGTTAAAACTTGGCCTTATTGAGTAAACCTAGGTGAAGACCCTTACACTTTTTACTATTAAAATTCAATTTGCCACTTATCTGCCCACCCAAGGAAGTTTTTATCAAGATCTTTTTTTGAAAATCTGGTGGTATACATACCTTCACTGTTTTGTTAACTTGTGGTATGCCACTGGTTGGATATCTGCAAACTTATAAACCTTGCGTTTAAGCTCACCCTGGTCTAAATCATTTAAATAGGCCTATATGAGGAACAATAGTGGCCCCAGCCTACTGAAGCCCTGTGGGGTTTACATTACTCTTCAACCATTTTCCCATGGATGATTTATTGCCATTTAGGTTAGTTGTAACACATGTTTTTCTATTTCGCAAACCAATCTTGTAATCAACTATTACCACCTCCAAACCTATCAACCACAATCCCGGGGTTGACATATAACTTGCGTGTCATCATTCCTTGGGTATGCCTGGTGAGAGACTTCTTTATCAAAAAGCTTTGCTAAAGCTCCTAAATATGATTAAATATCAACTTGGATCTCCTCGGTCAGTTCAGGTCAGTAATTGTATTCCTATATTAATTCTAAAAAAGGTTTGTCTGACATGATTAACTCTTTTCTGAAACCATGCTGGAGTTATACAATATAATTTTGTTATATATTTTTTTCTAAAAATATTTCTTCTTATTGTTAGTCACATATGACCTATGTGCAATCAGGTAACTAGTTTCCTTAGAAACGCCTTTACAAAACCAGCAAGATATTGGAGATGCATATACTATTGGCTCACGGGTTTTGTTTAGGTCACTCAGTTGGGATGGTTTCACTTTTTTGTCCGTGCGTCTTTATATATTATTATCTTTTTTCTATATCTATCTTTATTTTATATATCTTTTTTTTATCCCCTTTTTATTATATTTATATATATTATATATATATATAATTCCTCAAAATACTTTCTCAATCTCTTCATCACCTCTCTATCTTTGCTGCCGTGGGAAACCATTTAGTCTCTGACTATCATCTAGGGTACCATAAGTTAGGTGGCTAGTTAACCGGGAGTGGAAAGTAAGTTTAGGTATCCTCTTTACCGGCAAGTTGAGTACACAAATCGAATCCCAAATGTCTCCATACCTAAGAATGGAGTATAGATCGCTTAAAAAAATAAAATATCAAGGTGCCCCTTTTTCTAGGGGATCGAAGCGTGTAAATTTGGGTTGGCATGGAATGCACGGTGGGGGACGTTTCATAACCCGGAAGGGGATGGTCGGAGGAACGACCCAAGACAAAACCAAAAGACCAAATATATAATAATAGTATATATATTATATAAATATAATATAATATATATATTATATATATTATATAATATAACTTACCTAACTCTTTTATGTTTTTCATCTATATTACTATAATATATACTCTATATATTATAAGTAAATATATATAATATAATAAATATTTCTTTTTTAATCTTTTATTATATAAAGAAGCTTAATTTCAATTTCAATCTAGCATCATTTGGTTAACAAATATTTCCTGGAGTATATTTTTATAGTATATATTGAAATACCTCCAGTAGAGATCAGTAATGTTATCATCAATTGAGTGTTTACAAGTTTATGCTTGCACGAATATATTAATAAAGAAAAAGAAATTATATCCTCAATAACATTTTAAGAAAATACCCAAAATACTAAAAAAAAAGAAGTAGTAAAATAAAAACAAGATAAGCCTTTTTTTTTTTCGAAAATTATCGATTGACTTTGTGACAAACTGTTTAAGTAAGTTTTTATTTAATCTTATTTTTATTTATTTGCTATTCTATTTATATGAGAGTGATTCGTTTTGGGCTGACTAATATCTGTGATAATTTGTGATCTCAATATCTCTTAATTTTATAATCACTAAATCCAGTACTCTTTGTATCATTCTCACACAATTAATAATTTTCTAATAAGAACCTTATATTTAGTTTTTTTGCTAAAATATTAAATTGCATATTATAAGATATATATATTATATATATATATATATTACCTATTTCCATTAACTATAAAATGAACTTATTCTAATATGTTAAAAACAGCACCGATATTAAAACAGATAGGTAGTCTTAATATATATATTAATATTAATAATATTAATATACTATTATATATATATATAATATATATTATAATATATAATATATATAAATTATATTATAATATAATATACCTATATATATATATTATATTATATTATATATATATATATATATATATTAATTAATATATATTATATATAAGTATAACCTAATAATATAATTATATAATATTATATATATATATCATATATATATATAATAATATTATATAATTAATATATAATTAAATTTTATATAATAAATATATAATATTATATATAATATTATAGATATATATGATATAAATAATGTATATAATTAATATATATATAGTATATATAATATATATATATATATATTAATATATATATGATTATTATATATATAATATATAAATAAATGAATTAATAAATTATATACATATAATATTTTGTATATTATATATATATATATATATATTATATATAATTAAACTATTATATATATTATTATTATAAAATATTAAAATATTTAATATTATATATATATATATTAAATATATAATATATATTATTATCATCTACCTCCCAACTATACAATTATTTATTTTAAAATTGACAATAATAATTGAATGGTAGAAAAATTATGAAATATGTTGTTATATTTTGTGATATATATTATATATATATTATAATAATATTATATATATATATATCATTTGCCTCATTGGAAGCTTAGATGATGCTCACTTTAAAATAAACTATATTCCTTATTATTCTAACTATTATCAATATAAATAAGCATGTATTCAATTTTTTTTTTATCTTATTTATACGTTTTTTTGGTTTAATATTTGGCTGGCTCATAGAGACTCATTTCAAATTAGATAAAATTTCTCCAGTTTAAGCCGGCTGCGGAAACCTGAATTATGGACAAAACGCCAAAAAATGTTAAAAAAGGTCTATTTATTTACTAATCTATTAAACCAAATAAAGCAAAGAAAAATTAACTTTTCTGTTAATAAAAAATGAGTGAAATAAAAATTAATAGTATACTAGAACTTTAAATGATGAAAATTAACAAATTATAAAATTGATTATAAAAAACAAAATTGCTATGATTATATTAGGGGTGCAATGGATAGTGATTTTAAAAAGTATAGCTTAGCAAATTATATTCAGTTTAAATTTGCAAAATGTAATTCTTATCGAGATTAAAGATTTGTAGACGTGAAATGTTGACCGACTATTTCCAAACCTGAGAGTTGTTCAATTTCTAGAAATTCTAACTATACAGAATATATACCCGATAAAAGGGTGAGATACATCGTTGCCCCAAGCAATGCATGCAAGATCCTGTCGGACAGGAGCTACGTCATCTGCAATATATTGCAAACACCGGGTGGCCTAATTAAAATTAAAAAAATTAATTCCTAAGTATTTTTCCCTCATTTCTAAACATAGCCATATTGTTAAAGAACAACACTACAGTTGGCTTAGCGTTTGTAAAGTTACTACTTAAAAACATGTGTGAATTTTCCTTTTCATATGTGATTTTAACAGCCCTATCGAGATTCCGAGTAAATTCCGCTACAATTTATGATTTCCCCACCCTTACATCTGTTTTTTTCCTTTATCTTAAAACTTGTGTCGTATGAATATTTTTTGCAATGACATCTTTATTTTATTATATTATTATATATATTATTATTATATATATATTATATAATATATTATATATATAATTTTATATTATTTTAGTTTTGATATTTATATACTCTTTTAGTTATAAATATTATCTATGTAAATCACTAAACTATATATATATTTATCTAATCATAGTAGCTTAGAGACTATTTTAATTAATCAACTGTTTTTATTTGGTTATAGATATAAACCTTTTGTGAAAACCATGAGTTTCTCTTGAATAAGTTTTTTGTTAGTATATCCTTAAATAAAAGCTAATTATGAAAAATAACTGATAATGTCACGTAATTGAGAAAAAAAGACGTGCATTCTGTTTGGTAAGATGATTTACTGAGGTGAAAACCAAATAAATTTAATAAAAATTTATAATATTAATCTTTAAAAGATTTCAAAAGAAATAGTAGGATTTTAGACTTAACGTTAGTTAAAAAATTTTAATTTGTTATATACAGTTAAACTTATATATATGTAAGAGTAGTATTTATTATCAATAGAATCCTCTAAAATCTATATAAGATATTAATATAATCTTAGTTAACATAAAATTCTTATAGTTCTATTAATTACAAAGTATATAGATATTAATTTAAAGGCACCAAAATTACAAAAATAATAGTTAAAGCCACTTAAAAGTATAAAATATTACTTTATTTAGTATATACTATGGCTAACTCTCTGAACACCTATCGTCTTATATTATAGTATAGTATTATATTTTTATAATTATATATTTTATATTACTTTATATTGTTATATATTTATTATTATATTTAACTTGTTCCTTTAATTAAAGTTCTTAACCGATATATATTGAACGAAGGAATATAAATCGAGATTAATTTTTCGATATCAATTTCAGGCCAATAAGAACGCAGAAGTTGCCCAAAAATGTTTGCTTTTTTATTTAACTTCCAACGAATACCCTAGATTAAACCGCAAAAGATGGAAACGAGTCAGGGCCTCTCGGCTCGAGCCTCTTAAAAAAAATTATAAAAAAGAAAATTAACATATTTTACTGGAGCATCGATGAAGAAAAGACATTGTTTTTGGCAATCTTCTGGCGCTCCGACTAATATTCTATTGGAGTTTTAGCTAACACGTGGAACATTGTAGGGTTCACGGC
>JABUQX010039213.1:0-7500 GCA_015478945.1 Trachelipus rathkii
CTTTTAGGAGTCGGAAAATAGGACACTTTTAAGGAAAATGTAGGAAAAATTTAAAAAAGTTGGTCAAAAGTAAGAAAATTTATTGCTAAATTATTAATTGCTTTTATTTTTTGGTAACTACTATTTTTCCTACATATTTGTTAAAATATCCAACTTTCATGTTTATTTCGCTGTACTGGATGATTTTTTTTTTTATCCCCAACCAAATGTGCCGAATGAGGTTTCAGTTGAAATGTTTTCAGCCTCCAGTTCAAATATGAAACTTATTTTTGTTTCCAATTTAATACCAATAGAAATGAAAATTATATTACCAAAATTAAAGCTTGGATGAGCTTTTTATATTACTCATCAAAATTATGCTCATCACAAAAATAATTAAAACTTTACATGTATTTGCAATCTTTAAAATTTAATCTTTCTCTCAATGCTACATTAATTGAAGAAAGCTAATTATAGGGAAGCTAACAAAATCAACTGGAACCTGGGATGAGGTTGGGGTTTTCGCCATCTCTTTAATTTAATTTGAAAAATATTTTTACATTACAAAAGTAAACTAAATGAAAAAAATATCAATTGAAAAGTAAAATAAAAGAAAACAAAAAAATGAAAAACAATAAATATTTTAAACAAGATTTCTCCAATGATTACAAGAATAATTTTATTATGTTTGCTCGCCTTATTGTTTTTTTGCTTTGATTGCACAGTTATAGTAGCACGGTTCTTTTTTTTTCTCAATCTCTTTTGCTCATTTTTATTTCAAGCAAGCAATTGTATCTCATCAACTTTTGAAACGTTCAAGAATAGCTGCCCTATCTTTAGTCCTTTCATGTCATTATCTTATTCATCTCTTGTATCTTACAGTGCTACTTCAGCAAGAATGCAATTATTGAATTTTGTTGTAGTTAGCTCTTTTTCCTGAAGGGTTTTTCTTTGGAGATAGCTTCTTTCGTTATTCGTGATTTCCTTTCCAAATCTTTTTTTCATTTCAAACAGCTCTTGTTCTTTCTTTTCTTTCTCTTCTCTCTCCTTTTGTTTTTTAGTTGGTCTCGATCTTTCTCTTCTCCAATTCGTTTCTAATATAAGATTTATGAAGCATTGATTATTTCTTCTTAATGAAGTCCTGTGATTTGTCATCTGTATGACTTCATAACCAATTGCTTTAACCATCTTTGCATATCGTAATGCCTAATGATTCCTGAGAAAGGTTGGTTTCTGGAATTGTAATTGTAATTGAATGTCTGTGAATAAGTACTTCAACATCAGCATTTCGTCGATGATAGGAGAGCTTGTAACCAGCCTCATCAACTGAGGAACACATTTTTGATTAAAATTTTTCAAGAGAAAACTCTATCAATACTTGATCCAACCCTGGATTTGAATTTTTTTTTTCTTCAATTTCCGATAATTGGGTGAAAAGAATAAAAAAAAAAAAGTTAGGAAAAGTAGGAATTTTCTTCAAAGTAACACATTCCTAATGTAGTAGGAAAATAGTTGCAGAATATGAAACCCTGATTATATATATATATATATCATGTGAGAGTTATTAATATTATACTAATATATAATTATATATATATAGTTATATATATATATAGTATATATATATATTATATAATATATTATATTATTTATATAATTATTTAAATACTGTAACATAGTGTAATATTTTTTGACAGAAGGTTTTTTAAAATCAATCATTATTATTATTATTATATTATATATTTATTATTATTATTATTATATTTATTATATGTATTTTATTATTATTATTGATTAATATTATATGTTTATTATCTTATCATTAGTATAGTAAGTAATATCATTCGGTGCGTTAGGCATGATTTCAGATTTAGGGGGGCAAAGGTTGAGTGATTTATATTATATATAATATATAAATAATATATATATATATAGTATATAATATATTATATATATTTATATTATATATATATATATATTATATATATATATATAATTATATACTAGTATATATATTTAGTAGCTTTATCAGCCGCACAAATGCGTATCGACATCGAGAGTTCAGCGGAGAATAATGTCAGAAGAAAGCTAGTTGACTTCAAGCCAATATGAAACGAAAACGCATTAACAAACTATTAAAAAGATGTATGTTTTATAAACGTTATAATTGTAATTTACTCTTCAGTATCTATCGATTGAATGTAGTCTTTTTCAGTTTTTCTATCTAATAAACCTTAAAAACTTCGTCTGGCGAAACATATAGAGGTTCAGTTTTTTGTATTCTCGCCAAGATTGGTAGGGGGGGCAGATGAACCTCTGCCCCCCCCCCCATACGCCCATGGTAATATAGTGTGAAATTAAAAATAAAATAATACGAAAGACATACAGAAATAGTTACAACAGGATAGAAATATTGTTATTGTAATTTAGTGTGCCAAATTGCTATCTTACTGGTTCAGTTCGAGTCTCTCGCTGTGCGCCGTTCGCCTCGATGTTTTCGTGAACATCACCACCACTCTGTAATAAATATATATAACTATATACTATATATATATATCTACTAAATATAAAAAGAAAAGAAAAAAAAAAAATATATATTAATAGTATATATATATATATATACTATTATTGATAATAATTATATATATATATATCATATATATATATATATATATTATATTGTGAAGTGAACAGACACTCATAGATGATTCTTTAATTTAGGAAAGAGCATTTTTTATATATCTATTAATCGATGATGCTGTGAACACAATCAAGTAAAGTAGAAAATATGATTACCGGTGTTTATCTGACTAGAGACTAGTGTTGGTATGACGCAACATTGATAAGACTCAATTCAGATGGCTTTTGTTGATTGATTTTGCGATTTTAATTCTGTGGTTGAAGTTGTTTGGGAAGTATCTGGAGTGTTTCGTATATAAATATTATATATATATATATATATATATATATATTATATATATATATATAATCATATATCTATATATATATAATATATATATATATATATAATATATAAATATACTATTGTGTGTAATCGGTCACTCTCAAAGATTCGCGTAGATGTGTGTGTGTGTGTATGCTCGTAAAGTGTCGTTTGTGTTTGAAGGTGTCCATTGAACTAGTATTTAATATAAAGAATGTTTTCAATTATTGATTTACTTTTGAAGAAACCCTTGTAATCCCGTGAACCTTTGCTTTTTTCATTCGCAATTTATGAAACAGTATGATTGGTGCGTGCTGCTCTTTCTTATATTATATATATATATATATATAATTTTACTAATAATATATATATTATATATATATATATAATACTTATATTATATTATATATATATTATATTATATATATATATTATATTATATTATATATATATATATATAATAATGGTGAAAATTATAATGCGGTATACGAAATGAGAAAGTATTTGAAATGTAATTTTATTTAGATAATATTTCAGTGTAGATTTTAATGATATAGCTTACATCAGTCATCATCTTTCCTCCTATTCTCAGATTGGTGTGAGGTGTTGGTAAGCATACACCGGACTAGAAAGTAGTGAGAAGAATAATGACGCCAAGTCGAAAAGAAAAAGCCCATCCTTACATCTGCCTTTTTATTCCTTAAGTGAGAATTCGTCACATATCAATGAATAAAGTCATACTTAGGAATCTCACGGACTGTAATTAACTCACAGTGGCTCTCGTCAATGTAGGTTTCATCCTTTGGCCCAGAACCCAGCCATTAACTCCTATTATGCATCTTTCTTCTCGCTTCTGCCAAACTCGCGATTACCAGCACACTCACTACTATACATCTGCTTAATCAACCGACTATCATCCTTCATCCTTTCCACATGACAAAACCATTTCAATGTACTTCCGTTTATTCTCTCATTTAACTCCTTTCTTCACACATACAACTCCCTATCGTTATTCCTCTTTTTAATCAGATTCTTTCATAGCCTTAGCACGCCCTATAGATGTCCATCTGAACACATATGTACTTTATCCATACCTCTTATTTCCCAGACCAATAGTTTTCACTATATATCATTATCACGGTAAACATATCCTCATGCAAAAACTCTAGCGCATCAAGACTTAGTCCCTTTAATATACCAACGGATTTTCTTGGCGCAGCCACTTCCTATCTATCATTAACTTGTCCTACCACACTGCACCTCATTCCGTTCCTTTTCACCCAACATTATATTCTCATATTTAAACTGAGATACTTGTTCCAGTTGCTTGCTCACCATCTAACATAATTCACACCGAGGACTGTCTCAACTACTACTATAGACCTCACTCTACTCTAACATTTACTTTATAACCCCTCCTGTTTACACACCCTGCAACCTCTAGCCTAATTCCTCTCAAATTCTCTCAAACTTGCCACACAAAACCAAATATCGCATATAACCGCAATAATTGTCCATCACTTAAACACTTCTCCTTTCACACTACTCTAATTCTTTCATTAACCGTTTCCATATACATAATTGAATAACCAAGGAGAATAACATATCCCGCCTCACTTCCTACTAATAAATTAATCACCATCACATTCAAATCTATGTATTCTTGCATACGCTTCAATTAATCGTCGTACAATACTCTGTGATTCATCAGAGGCCTGCAGATATATACTAAGCGCCTGCAAAGTAGCTTTCCCTATAGCTAATTCCTATCGATAACGCTCTGCAATTTATTTTTTGTATACAATTGTTTATTCTTTCTCTCTCTATTGGTCCTTAATACTTCATTCTAAATATTTTGGATGCAAATATAACTCTATAATTTTTAAACGCATCTTGTTCTTGCACCAATCAGTCTCTCAAGCTCACTCGATGCCTATTTCAACAAGTAAACCAGCAATATTATCTTCCTACATCACGTCAATAACTTTATTTCCTATATCCTAAGTTTCCTTATCGCCCCTTAACCCTTTATCAAGTGTTATCTATTATGCTCTCTCTCCTATTCTTCAGAAACTTACTCCATAAACGCTTTGCTATACACACAACTTCCAATCCATTCAATAACCTTGCCTCTACTTTTTATACACTGCACATATTCATCCTTCTCAACTTTCTCATTCTACCATTACGCTCTTCTTAGCTAATTACATCATCCCTAAAATACCTAGATCCTTTTGCAACATCACACCAAAGACATTCACTATCCACCTTCTTCATTCAACTCGCCCATGTTATCATATTTTCAAGAGGCTCTTCCACACCTCGCCTCACATCCATTTCTTCAGCTACAAAAGCAATCAATCCCTATTGCATGAATTCAAATGCAGATTCACTAATTCCATCAGTCTCAAGTCTTAGCGCTTCTCTTCTAGAAAAGTTCCTATTTCCTTTAAGTCAACATTCATCTCGCTTTCCAAACTGTTCATTCACCTCATTTTTTACCCTAGCGTATATACATCCTTTTAGTCTTTCCTTTTCCTTCTTATTAATTAAACATTCCTTTGAGCAACATCCAATTACCGTTTTAGTACAGTTTTTTTTCTATTTTTAATCACTGTTAACACTTACTGTCATTTAACTGCTGTAGCACATCCTCTACTTCTTTCTTGAAACTAGTAACCAATTTCGTCCAGATTTGTTAAGTTCAACTTGTTCACATCAGCTAATTTTATTTACCAGCGCTCTTAAAAACTTATCCTAAATTACCTTGTTCGCTTAACTCCTCATCTTAATTCTTCCCATCTTCTTTCTCCATCCAAGGCCCCACTAACAACTTTATATATATATATAGTTATACTTATTATATATATATATATATATATATAAGAATATATTATATTATATATTTATATATATATATATATATATAAATATTATCATATATATATATATGGTATCATATATATTATATATATATCTATATATATAATATATATATATATATATATTATATATATATATATTATATATATTATATATATATATATATATATAAATATATATATAATAATATATATATATATATAGTGGTGATGAACGAAAATTTTGCTCTTCTGACTCACTGGTGCATACGTCTCCTTTGAAATAACTCTTGTGATATAGTTCTTCAACTCTGAAATTTTTTCTCTTATCCTAACCAACATGACCTAGTTACGTAATTAATTATTCTCAGGTCTTTCAATCCTTCTACTGAAATAACTGGACACTGTTGCTTCCTCTATTTTCTATACTTCCTCTGTACTTGTACAATCATCAACGCCGCGTAGTGTAGATGACGACTAATGTTTTATTTGATTGCAAGAGTTTGCTATCTCACTAAATCTACTGGACTCAGTGGACTCCGGCCTTTTTCAACAACAGACAAAAGTGACTTATATATGATACTATATATTATATATTAATATATTATATATAAATTATATATATATATATATAAATATATATATATATATATATATATAATATTATATATATATATATTATATAATATATATATATGATATATATATATTTATCTATATGGTATATATTTATTGTAAAATAGATAGCTACAGATTGTTAAAAAAAAATATGATAACAATTACTACTTTTTATAATTAAGCAAGTAATAATGTTTGGTTATTTAAATTAATTAGAAATAACATTCTATTTTCTTGTTTCTGTAACAAAATCTATAAATTACGAATGGGAAGAGGCGTCCATTTGTGCCGCATCGAATGACATATTTGCCTAAGAAATTGCTTCCTCGGTCGCCTCACCAAATCAAAACAATTTTGGCAAACGATCCACACAACATTTTTTCTCAATAAAACAACAAACTTAATTATCAGCCACCACAATATAGTAATCTTCCACAATAGTATTCATTTAGGTATTTATCAATAACCAAGTCTTAATTGTTTATACAATTAATTACTACTACTACTATACTTACTATACTACTACTACTACTACTCTACTACTACTACTACTACTACTACTACTACTGACTTCAATAATTAATAAAAAATAATAATAATAATAATATAATAATAAATAATAATTAAATAATAATAATAAGTAAAATAATATTAATCAATAATAAAATAATATAATAATAATAATAATAATAATATAATAATAATAATCATGAAAACGACCATTCTCATGATTATATATATATATATATAGTATATATATATATATATATATATATATATATGTATTGTGTTTATGTGTGTGTAATGTATGTGTGTGTGTGTGCAATATTCTAGATATAGAATAAGTTGCTATTAATGTTTCAAACGTTTGAAAATAAATAAATCCCCGGTTCGAGTACGGAATGAATTATGAAGGTCGGGGCAGCGAACAGAAATTCTTAACAAGCAGAAAAATTATCTTCGCAATTTTGCGCCTCATTTTGAAGATTTCTCAAAATAACGAGGAGACTGCGGCCATTTGCGATATAACTCAATGAGATAAAAGAAAAGAGGTATTGTATCATAAATAGATTTTATAGTTTCTAAACGAATGCAAAT
>JABUQX010039213.1:12500-30421 GCA_015478945.1 Trachelipus rathkii
AGTGCCTCTAAACAGATTTTTATGAAAATCAAAGCATAGACTCTAAAAATTAGTTAATTAAGAAGAAAGAAAATTATTTGTCGGTCTCTTTTAGGAAAAAAGTTACGCTCTCAAAGTTTGCATTTTTTCATAGTTTCTTATTTAAAAACTGAAACCGCTGCCCTCGAGAACGTTTAGGATATCTAGTTCGGGGTTACAATAAGATTTGTTAAGTATATCACAGAATACTAACAAAACATATCATAACCTGAACTAGTGGGGTCTTAAACCGAGACCTAACCTGGATGGATCAACGATGCGTATATCCTATGACCTACTGATCCATCCAGGTTAGTATCGGTTCAAGGACTCATACAAGTTCAGGTTAATGATATGTTTTGTTAAGTATTCTATATACTTAAACCTTATTGTAACCTGATATGAATGGTCCTAAATCCGATCTTGAACCCGTTTTATTTTTTTTATAAGAAAGCACCTTATGGAAATTATGCCAAACTTTGAGAGGCTGTAACTTTTTTTCCTAAAGAGACCGACAAATAATTTTTCTTTCATTTTTCATTACTATTTTTCTAGAGTCTATGCTGTGATTTTCATTAAAATCTGTTTAGAGGCACTTATTGTAAATAATTACCAAAAAAAATGGTAATTGTAAAGTTTAGGTCAGTCACCTTACCTGGCTGTTTTATAAAAATCACAGCATAGACTCTAAATAAATGTTAATGAAGTATAAAAAAAACAAATGGTAATAATTGAGTTTAACAGATTCTCATCAAATATCGATATTTATTTACGATCATTTTTTTTTTTTATAAATTCGTCCCCATTTAAAAGTACTAAAACAGTGGTGCCAAACCTCTCTCAAATATAAATATAATCAATCTACCAAAAAAATTTTTTTAAAATTCATTTTAAGACCAATTAAGTTTAGGTTATGAAAAGCTTTGTTTATTATACACAGTAAATTTGTCTACATAACCAAATTCATCATAACCTCACTGATTTTTTTGAATGTAAAATTTAATTTTTTATTAACAATATTTGGCAATGTTGCTTTTAGAATTATCAAAACATGGATTGAATTTTAAAAAATATCGATTTTTTTAGAATCTGTTAAACTCTATAATTACCACAAAAATAACTGATGTCTTTAGGAAAAAAAGTTACAAGTTCTCAAAGTTGTGAATAATCTCATATTCTTTTCTTATACTCCAACTGACCGGAACTTCATTTTCTTACACTTTACGTTGTAGGATACTTTACAAATCACGAGACAAAAAAAATATGACCCAAAAAACCAAAATTAGAAAATAATAGTATCCCCCCCCCCAAAAAAAAAAAAAAAAAATAATATATATAATATATATATATATATATATATATATATAATATATATATATAATAATAATATATATAAGTATATATATATATTATACTATATATATATATATTATATATATATATATAATATATATAGTATATATAATATATCTGCCTCTATATCCCCAAATAATCATAATCTGAGTTGATGGATCCAAACACAAATTTCATAAAAGTTAAATAAAAACTGTGTACGAGTTTTTCCCCAAATTTTTTTAAAACTATTGTAATAAAAAGAGGCTTCATATCCTTTAAAAATGTTAGAAAAAAAAAGTTTATTCTTAAATAATGAAACTTAACATATACTCTTACTTAACTAATTATTTTACATTATATTTATTTCGACTTTTCATTTTTAAGAAGAAAAAAAAAACATGCTACTGTAACCTTGAACACACTTGTACATTTTTTTGGGGTGAAGTTAGTCAGAGAAGATTTTTTTTTTTTTTTTTTTTTTTTTTTTGGTAGGGAAGGAAAATTTTTTTTTTTTTAAAAAAAAGAGGGCCTGAACTGAAAAAAAAAACAAAGCCAAGTGATTTGAAAATTGTGGAGTCTAAGTCATATTTTAAAATGAGAGAGTCGGCAAAAAAATACTCCTATATTGTTCATCCCTATTTATAATTATAGTTAATTATGTTAGAGACAAAGTTTATCTATTAAAATTATAGGGAGAAAGAGTTAAAAAATTATAAAATTTAGAAATAAACTTAATCTGTCAATAAGTAAGGCAAAGAGAGGACAGAAATAATATCAATAAAGACCCACAAGTTTTTTAGCTTTTATAAATTTAAAAGTAAGAATAAACCTATTTACTAAATTAAAATTAATGAAAATTTAGCAAGTTCAGATAAGGTATTGGTTAATATTTTCAATACTTATTTTGCATCAGTGTTTACTGAGGAAAGATTGGATAATATTATAAGACTAATAGTTTGAGTAAGCTTGTGTAATAAATAAGCTTACAGAATTTGAAATTGAGTTGAATGAAATTAAACCCTTACTAGACCACAATGACTTGGATAAAGCTGCAGGCCTGATGGTCTATATGGTGGGATTCTAAAGGAGTGTGATAGTATTATTGTAAAGCGACTGTACTTTGGTTTTAAAGTTGATCTGTAAAATTTGAGAGAACAAGGAATGAAAAGTACATTATGATTGCATATTTATAAAATCTTTTTCTTTAGAAAGATACCAAAGAGAATTTTGAAAATTATAGACCAGTTAGCTTAACATATCTGCTGAAGTTGTTAAAAGTTACTGAAGGAGGTCATAAGTTAACATTCGGATTAAAAAAAATAATGTATATTCCTAAAGCATGGTTAATAGAAAATGGGTAGATGTGTCAAACAATCATTTAAGAATTTATGTAATAATTACTGAGTGCTTTGCAAAAGTTAATTCAGTTGATTTTATATATTTTAGCATTTTCAGCAAAGCTTGATAATTTGCAGCATACAAGGCTGTGCAACTATTATCCCAATGTGTTATATAGTAGGGATGCATGGATGGATTAAAGAGTGGCTGAAGAATAGTTGACAGTCATCATGGGTAATGGTGAAAAAGGCGGTCTTAACAGGGCTCAGTGCATAGGCCATTATTGTTACATATACACAAACACACTCGCACTCCTCCATATAATATAATATATATAATATATATATATATATATATATATATATATTATATATATATATATATATATATATATATATATTTATATATATATATATATATATATATATAATCATTTATATATATTAATATATATATATATACTTGCCATAGACCAGGGACTTAAATTTCAGGATTCTAAGTTTGCAGATGATATACCAAAGTTGTTGCATCTGTAAAGAATAATGATGTATGTTTAAAGATTTAAATTGATCTTGAATAACCTTTGGGATAGGCAGATAAATGGCAAATGAATTTTAATGATAAAAAGTGTAAGCCTATTTGTGTGTGTTACTTGAATAAAAGATTTAACTATATCATGAATGCCGAATAGTTTAAGTCTTTGAACCAAGAAAAAGACTTGGATATGATGATAAACAGTAGTCTGAAAGTGAATAAACAGTGTATGGAAACAAGGAATAGAAGTAATAAGATTGTAGGTATAATAAATCGCAATGTTCTTTACAAGAGCAAGGAGGTTGTAAATAAGCTGTATAATAGCAATGTAGGCTAGTATTAGTGTATTGTGCAAAGGTTTGTGCCTATTATTTATGAAAAATCATAGACAATGCTGGAGAAGATTACTGGATAGGTAATATGGATGATATGGGTATTATATAGTGTATTATGACTAAGCCAAATTGGTGGGTTTTTAGCTAGTTATTAAAAGTATTAGTGTTAAACTGCATGCTAGAATGGACAATATTCTAATTAAATACCTGGGTTTTTGCATTTAGCTTAGATATAGTGTTTGCTTTAGGTAGTAGTTGGTTTATATATTATATTGGCTATATTAGCTTGTGCTTTGTGTAGGATATTGACAAGCCTTAAGGTGCAGTGTTGGTTATGAATGTTTCATGAGCATGTGTTTGATTGGAAATCTTGATAGCTTCATGTGGCTTCTTACTGTCTCTGTATTTCCTATGTTCTCACACATACACACACCTACATACACACTCACATACACCCCCCCCTAACACACTCCAACATTCCTCATGCACACACACTACACACTTATATATATAATATATATATATATATATATTAATATATATATATTATATATATAATATTATAATTATAAGGTCAGTGTCTAAAGCCTGACATCAATGTAACTCGAGAACCGGCAACGCACCTACAATAAAAAATTATATATTTGAATCAGTGGAAAATTTTAAGGTGTTTTTAATTTTTTTTCTTCATTTTATTCGTTTTTCTTTGGTTATCAGAAGGCGCCGATTGGGGGGCTCGGCGATGGGGACAGAGGGGAGAACGAGGTCCCCCCGTCGTCCACCGAGGCTGAGAGACCCGACTCCTGCCATCTTTGTGGTTTTACCCTATGGTATTCCTTAGTTAAAAACAAGAATAATTTTACTTCGCTTTACACTTTGGTATTACTTTAACTAAAGGAATACCATAGGGTAGACCGCAAAGATGGCAGGAGTCTGGGTCTCTCGGACCTCATCGTGGAGACGGGGGGACTTCGTGCCCCCCTCTGTCCCCCATCGGCTCGAGGCCCCTAAATGGGAATCTTTTTTTTTTAAATTTTCCGAAGAGATAAATAAAAAAAAAAAAAAATTCAAAAACACCTGACTCAAAATTCGCTGATTCCAATTATATAATTTGTTTTACTGTATGTGCTGCCGTTCTCGAGTTACTGATGTCAGCTTAGACACTCAGACATATATATATATATTATATATATAAATATATACTATATATATAAATATAGTATATATATTATATACTTATACTATTATATATATATATATATATATAATTCAGTAATTGCAATTTATTATTTAGATCTTTAACAAAGAACATAAAGCGGGAAGGTAAAAGAATTACTGCCTTCTCCGGGATTGAACCACCGCATGTTGCGAAATGAGGAAAATATGCTCGATGCTTTACGACTGACCTATCCCCCAACCGAGCATATTGTGCTCATTTCACAACACACAGTGGTTCAATTCCGAGAGAAGGAAGTAAATTCTTTACCTTCCCTTTATATGTTTCTTTATTAAGATCTAAATAATAAATGCGAATATGCAATATTTAAGCACTGCATATTTAAGAACGAGGGATATGGACAGCTGAAAACCTGTGGATGTCACTCTTGAAGAAATCGATTGGCTTTAAAACGTTCTTGAACTCAACTTTTGGGTTGGGGATAGCTCAGTCGTTAAGCATCGAGCATATTGTCCTCATTTCGCAACACGCGGTGGTTCAATCCCGGAGAAGGCAGTAGTAATTCTTTACCTTCCCACTTATGTCTTTGTTTAAGATTATATATATTATATATATAATATATATATATATAAAACTATATATAATATTTCATATACGTATATATATATATATATATATATATATATATATATATATATATATATATATATATATATATATATTTATATATATTTTTTTATATATATATAATTGTATACTTACAAAAATCATACCAAAAAAAAAAGAAAAATCCAAATGAAGATGTTAAACTATTGTTCAAAATTAAAAATGCAAATTTTTTTATTCAACATTTTGATAGTGATTTTAAAGCATATATAGATATTAATTGGAATGATATTGAACATATTGAATCAAAGCTTTTCAGAATATGTGAAGAGGAGGTGGAAGATTCGGATGGTACAATAAAAGTAGCAGAAAATGAATCATGTGCCAATCTACAAGTTTCTATGTTTGATTATAACAATATATTTTTTATTAATAATGAAAAATATTTAAAAAATAAAGAAAAAATAACAATTCATGGTTTCATAGTGCCAATATTGATAATAGATCAATGGATGACGAACTTCATATTATAATTCAAAAAGAGTATGTGTTCCTGAAAAAAAAATAATGAAGTAACAACAAATGAACTAACTAGCATGCAGTGAAAGCTTACAACGTCAGAATGCAATGATTTCAAATGATGCATTTTGCAAAACTATTTAGTCTCATTCTCAGTCTTCAGAGAAAGTAATTTTCATTGAAAATCAATCAAATAATCTACAGTGCATATCAGTTGCCTCATATTCATGAAAATTCTATTCTAGGTAAAGCCCTAGCCATCAACAATATTAAATAAATCTTTGAAAAGTCAATTCTTGACAAAAATATATGACAGCTTTTTTCAAAAGAATATATGGTAAGTGCAAATTTGTAAAATATATTTTTTCTATTATTTTCAATTTACATGCTAAAAAATTTGATTGGAATGATTTATTTTTATCATATAGTTAAAACAATTATAAATTTTTTTGGGAACAACAGATATTTCAAGTTGCACTGTTTTCCAATATTATACCAACCAAAACTGTTTACAAAATATAATATAAATTGTTGAGAGAATAAATTAAGTTTGATTTAAGTAAATAACTTTTGCTAAAACAAAAATATTTCAAAAGTGTGTCCAAGTTTAATTAAAAATCAACAAAATATGAGTTAATAGAAGGCATTTATATATATATTTATATATATATATGATAATATATATATATTATATATATATATATAATCTATATATATTATATATATATATTATATATATATATATATATATATAATATATAATATATAGATATATTATATATATATATAATATAAATATATATATATATATATATATATATTACTAATATATATATTTATATAATATATATATAATATATATATATAATTCTGTTCAAATCAGACATTTTATTGTACAATTAAATTATTATATTATTATTATTATTATTATTATTATTATTATTATTATAATTATTATTATTATTTATTATTATTATTGTTTATTTATTACATCATGATTGTTGCTGTTGTTGTGTAAATCAAGAATTTCTTACAGTCTTGAATTTTCTGAATTAATTGAAATGTTATATTCAATTGTGAAAACTGTGGATAAAAATGCTATATGCAAAATTTGCAAACACAAGAGCTAGAATACTATTTTATAATAAACTATATTGTAATACATAAAAAACTATATTATAATACATGTTCTCAACATAATTAAAAAACTGAAAAATTCACAAACAGGAGGCCCAGACCAAAAATCTAGCTTTATGTCTTTTGGGGTATCAAGATTTAAATATCAGGGGCATTTTGGCCAGAGTAAAGATTTCAGCATTTGAACTTTGGATGAATGCTTCTAAATGGAAACCACAAAGTATAACAAAAGCAAGATTAATTGTGGGAAGTTCTTTCTTTGGTGATATCAAAGATTCAGTTATAGGGCATCTTAGCATACTCAGGAAGTGGTTCTCCGATTACTTTATAGGAGCTAGCTTGATTCACATAGCTGACATAGTGGTCAGCTGAGTAGTGGGAATTCCACAAATTGTATTGTCGATCCGAGCTTGTACCACTAACATATGTACATCTTGAGCTTTTCTCCAGTGCATTGAATTTCAGAATGAGGCAGATGTTAGTTTTTTTTTTTATATCAAGGGCTGCAAAGTCTTTCATAATTGCATATGAGGAAGTTAAAAAAATGCTGCTGCCATTTGAAAATCTACCTTTGCTAACAAGAATTTTCCATGCTTAAAAACTTAAAAACAAAGCACTAATATAGGTATTCAAAGTTTGATTTTATATCATATATGAAACTTTTTTATAAAACCTGAGGTAAAAGATATTTTCAAAGACTAGGCCTATATTGTGTTCTTAAGACTATTATTTTTTTATTTTTCACATTTCATGCAGTTTACTTATTTATTTGTTTTAATTGTATCAGGTAGTTATATGTAAATGTATAATGTATAGGCCTACATTTCAGCCTGTATGACTAGTCTCAATGTAAATTAGAATTGAAAAAGAAATTTCCCCCCCCCTCCTAAAATTATAGGTTGTGAAACAAAAATTTACCAGAACTACTTTTATACAAACAAAAGAATTACATTAAAAACTTTTTAACTTCAGGATTTGAAGAAATAAGGTTTCATTTTTATTACAACATTTAAAGTGAATTTGGATGCTGTCTTTGTTTTTAAGTTTAAAAGAATCGAAATTTCGTTTTTGCATGGCAGTACCATTTTTTTACTTCCTCATGTGCATTTTTGAAATACTTTATAGCTCTTGATATCCAAAAAATTTACATATCTGCCTTGTTCTGAAATTCAATATGTTTGAGAGAAGTTCAAATGATGTCTCTGTCAGTGCTCCAGGTTCTTCTGGCACATTAGCAATTTCATAGCTAATGGGATTCACACTACCCAACTAGCAGTATGTAAATCATGCTCTGGAAATTAATCAGAGATATTACCTAAGTTGGTAAGATGCCCTATAACTAGATCATTGATAGTATAAAAAGAAATCTCTTTTTTTTAGTGGCAGGTTTTTTTTCTCTTATCTTCTCTTTCTTTCTGCTTGGTAAGGTGTCAAAATGTAGCAAAATATGACTTATTGGGTAGTTTAAGTTGGTTATTGATTTTTATTGAATTTCAAATGAAACAATGAACTATTTTGAATTTGAGTGTTCTTTTCACTTTACATATTTTGTGAAATTTGAAAATATATTTAAAAAAAAAAACTCATTGGCATAATAGTATTCTAAGTGGGTTGTTGCTAGAAAGATCAAAACCTCGCAGTATGGCCTGTGACTCTGTCATGCTACTGTTGAGCCACACAATACCATAAGCTATAATTTTAAGAACAATTAGTCGGTTTTCCCTCACTTTTAAATCTAGTGGTAATATTGTTGTACAAATAGCTACATATTAGTGTAATTCCTATGAAAGTTCTGTGACCACAGATTTAACTATATCTAATTAATATAGTAGGCCATTAGTTGTAAAGTATAATTCCTATTGACATTGGGTGTCTAAAGAGTCAAAAATGATGCATAAAAGCAGATTAGGTTAATTTTGTTTCATTACAGTTTTAATGAATTTAAAAATCTATTAATTTAATTTTCTTTATAGTTTAAATTTTATATTTGATTTGCTTTGTGTCCTGTTTATATATATATATATATATATATATATATATATATATATATATATATATATATATATTATATATACTATATATATAGATATATATATATATATTATATATATATAATTATATATATTATATATATTATTATATAATAAATTAATATCGTAATATAATTATATTATATAGTAATAATATATATCATATATAGTATATATATTTATATATTATATTTATATATATATCGTATATAATTATATATATATATATAATATATTAAATTAATATATATATATATATATATAATATATTATATAATATATATTTTATATATATATATATAAGTATTATATATATATATATATTAGTATATATATTATATATATATATATATATAAGTATAATATTTATATATAATATATATAAATATATATATATATATAATTTATATATATAATATATATATATAATATATATATATAATATATTATAATATATATATATATATATATACACGTATATACCGATAATATATATATATATATATTATAATATATATATATAATATATATATATAATAATATATATTATATATCTATATATTATATATATATATATATATTAGAGAGAGAGAGAGAGAGAGAGGAGAGAGAGAGAGAGAGAGAGAGAGGAGAAGGAGAGAGAGAGAGAGAGAGAGAGAGAGAGAGCCGAGAGAGAGAAGAAGAGAGGAGAGAGAGAGAGAGAGAGAGAGCGAGAGAGAGAGAGAGAGAGAGAGAGAGAAGAGAGAGAGAGAGAGAGAGAGAGAGAGAGAGGAAGAGAGAGAAGAGAGAGAAGAGAGAGAGAGACGGGAGAGAAGAGTAGGAGAGAGAGGAGAGAGATCTTATGTACACGGCTATTTTGGTTTGTGCGGTTATCTTGAAACAGAGTTTGGGAGGATTGGTAAAGAGATTTGACAGTAAATGTAGATAAGAGCAGGTTAAGGTAGTGAGTGGGGCGAGTTCGAGGTGTGAAGTCATGTTAATTGGTGAGCAATTTGGAACAAGTATCTGAGTTTATATATTTCAATATAATGTGGAATGAAATAGGGTATTGGTGATGCAGAGTGTAACAAGAAAGTTGTGAATGTAGGAAAGTGTCAGATGCAATTAAATCCTGCGGATGTACAAGGACTAAGCTTAGTGTGCCTAGGGTTTTTGCACTAAGGGTTGTTGGCCTGATATATATTATATATATATATATATATATATATATATATATATATTATATATAATATATATATATTATATATATATATAGAAAGGAATGTCTTTGAACAAATCCATGAATTCTTTGCTCCTTGTAGGCTGTTTGTTTTAATTATCAGAAGAAATCAAATGGCATGTTCATAATAAGCGTATTATTTTTATTACTTATTTTTTATTATTATTTATTATATATTTATTATTATATGGGTTCAATATTCAGCCCTATGTCTACTTTTCCTACTACAGTAGGAAATGTGCTACTTTTGAAGAAAATGTCCTACTTTTTTTTTTTTTTTTTTTTTTTTTTTTTTTTTTTTTTTTTTTTTTTTTTAATTTTAATTTTTATTTAAATTTTTATTAAAGTTAAAAAAAAAAAATTCAAATCGAGGTTGATTAGTATTGGAAGAAGATTTTCTCTCTGAAAAACTCTTTCAATCAATGTAAGTATCCTCAGTTGATGAGTCTGGTTAAGGCTCTCCTCATCATTCCGCATGGAAATGCTTATGTTGAGCGTCGCTTTTCACAGACATCCAATTAACTTACAGATTCCAGAATCAACTTTTCTCAGGCATCAGTTAGTTCATTACAGTCCATCAAAGATGGCTTAAAGCAATTTGGTTATGAAGTCCATAAGGTGCCCATATCAAAGGACTTCATTAAGAAGGGAATTAATGCTCATAAATCTTATTTAGAAAGATTGGAGGAAGAGAAACGGATCGAGGCCCAACTAAAAAAAAAAAAGAGGAAGACAAAAGAAATAGCAAGAGCTGTTTGAAATGAAAAAGAAAGATTTTGAAAGAAAATCATGAGAAACGAAAGTAGCTTTTTTCAAAGAAAAATCCCTTCAAGAAAAAGAAGCTAAAGCTACAGCAAATTTCAATAACTAAAATTCCTTGTTTAAAGAAGCCAATGTAAGGATTTAGAATGCATTAAAGATTAATGACATTAAAGGACTACAGATAGGGCAGGCTTGAAGCAGCTTTCAAAAATAGTTGATGAGAGTACCACTGCTTTGCACGAAATAAGAAATGAGCAAAAGAAGATTGAGAAAAATAAAAGAACTTTTGCTTGACTACACTGTGAAAATCAGCACAAATAATAAAATTCTTGTAATCTTAAAAATTTGTGCATCATATCTTTGTTTTCATTTTTTATGTGGTTAATTCTATCACTATATTAATTTTTCAAATTGTTATTTTTTCACTTTTTTCTGGTTTGCTAATGTAAACGTTATTTTTAAAGAAAATAAAGGAAAAAATCTCCATGCCTTATCCAGGGTTCCAGTTGATTTTGTTATCTTGTCTACAATTAGCTTTCTTCAATTAATGTAGCTATGAGAGAAAGATTAAATTTTAAAGATTGCAAATACATGTAAAGTTTTAATTATTTTTGTGATGAGCATAATTTTGATGAATAATATAAAAAACTCATCCAAACTTAAATTTTGGTAATATAATTTTCATTTCTATTGGTATTAAATTGGAAACAAAAATAAGTTTCATATTTGAACTGGAGGCTGAAAACATTTCAACTGAAACCTCATCCGGCACCTTTGGTTGGGGATAAAAAAAAAAATCATCCAGTACAGCGAAATAAACATGAAAGTTGGATATTTTAACAAATATGTAGGAAAAATAGTATATACCAAAAAATAAAAGTAATTAATAATTTAACAATAAATTTTCTTACTTTTGACCAACTTTTTTAATTTTTTCCTAAATTTTCCTTAAAAGTGTCCTATTTTCCGACTCCTAAAAGTGAGTATGACCCCTAATTATATTATTATTATTATTTAATTATTATTTTATTTATTAATTTTATTAATTATTATTATATTTATAATTATTTTATTATTATTAATTATTATTATTATTATTATTATTATATTATATTACTATTATTATTCTTATTATTATTAATTATTATTATTATCATTATTTAGACTGTTTGGAGAATGAAAGACAGTGGAGGGTGCCCTGCCTATTGAACTCGATGATTTGGGTATTGTGTGACAATTAGAAGAAGTTTGTAGAATATTGATAAGGAGGGTTAGCATTTGTGTTAAAGGAGGTTTTTGAAAGTAAGTGTAGATAAGAGTAAGGTGAATCCACTGTGTGAAGTTATATTGGATGGTGAGAACAAGTATCTGAATTTAAATATTTAGGTTATATGTTTGATGAAAAGAGAACGAATTATGCAGAATGCAGTAGGAAAGTTGTGAATGGTAGGAAGGCGGCTTGTGCAATTAGATCCTTGGTGAATGCAAAAGGACTAAGTCTTGATTGCACTAGGGTTTTACATGAAGATATGTGGTTACCGGTGTTAATGTATAGTAGGGAAACTATATTGTGGAATAAGAGGTATAGATCTAAGATGCAATCTGTTCAAAAGAACAATCTTGGGGGTGTATGTTAGGTGTGAGACGAAACTGATAAAATGAGGAATGAACATGTTAGGGAGTTGCGTGTTGTGAAGAATGGCATAAACGAGATAATACACGAGAATTCAGTAAGATGGTTTGGACATATGGAAAGGATGGATGATAGTCGATTGGTTAAGAGGATGTATAGTGGTGAGTGCGCTGGGAATCGAAAATGTGAGTCGAGTCAGTAAATTAATGTGTGATGGAAAGGAATGCGAGTGTGGCAGAGGCGAGAAGAAAGGTGCATAATAGGAGTGAATGGCTGGGTTTTGTGAGAGGGTATGGTTGTGGGCTGCCTGGTCCAAGGGATGATGAACCTCCACATTGATGAGATACCACAGTGTGGGTTCATCGCCGTCTTGAAAAGCCCCAAGGTGGATTTTTCTGATTGCGACGACGATTTCTCACTGGGGTAAAAGGGGACGGTTAAAATGGGATTTTCTTTTCGACATGCCTTCAATGTCAATGTTCTCTACTATTCGTCCGGTGTATCTACGCAACTCTCCTCTGTTGGTAGAAGGGTATATTATATATATTTATATATAATATATATATAGGTATATAATAAATATAATTATATTATTATTATAATAATATATATATATATATATTAATATAATATATAATTTAAAATAATATTTTGCAGATAATGAAGAACTCCACTAATGCCTCACAAGACGTTTTTCTTTGGGCATTAAGGAAAACGTTTTCCAACATCATCCTCGAGCTCTTGAGGAATTGAAGGAAGGGATCCGAGAGGAAATCGACGCAATTCCACTGAGATGAAGAGAGAGAGTCATCGAGAACTTCAGGAACGACTCCATCAATGTATTGCCAACAACATCCGCCATTTGTCTATAACATTTTTTAAAACACATTAAAACAGAATTATTTTTCTTATTTTTCAAAAATATTCAACTTATTTTCTAGATTGTTGTGTTCTTTTTTTTATTATTCGAAATGTGGGAGATCTTTATAACCCACCATGTATAACTGAAAACTGTTTATATATATTTCAATTAAAGTTATTTGTAAGGAACATTAAGTTTTTATTAACCATTTTTTTCTTCAATTTTTTACATTTAATTCTATACTTAATTGTTTAAGTAAATAAGGTATGTTGCTGAGTATTTAAAAGTTATTGGTTTATTATACATCATTACTCAATATCTCATTGTAATAAGAAATAACGCTTAATATGTTTGTTTTGTAAAGTATATTAATAGTGAGTGTATCAAGATTTGTTTAAAAAAAAGATTGCAATATTATAAGCGTGCCTTTTTTGTGATATTTATTCCATTATTTTATCTTCTAGCATTGTCATTCCCTTTTAAAAACTAAGAAAGATTGATACCATATAATTTTTTGTCAACTCACAATTTTCATTTATTTGTTTGTGTTTGGATAAATAGGGGATGTGCAACAATATTTAAGCAAATTAATGATGAAAACATTTTATACTGAGATGTTAATAACTTTAGAAATTTTCTTACTTCCTTTGCAGTAAAAATATTGGAGTATACCATAAAGAAATATCATATTGTCAATATTTTCGAATATTCTTAGCTTAAAATATGTTTCATGATATAATATTTTAGATTTTTGTAACCATTATTAAATTAACTTAAAGCATTTTTAAATTCTTGTGAAAACTAGATATATGTAGGTAATGAGTTTTACTTTCCCATATTAGTAAATAATGACAAAGTAAAACACATTAGTCCACGTGTGAATTTTTAATTTTAACATTTTTGAGTTTATTTTGGTGAAACATAATAATAAAGTGGTCATAAAGTGAACTATATTAATTATACATAGTTTAACGTGGTAAATTCTTAATTATTTATGGGAATATGTTTAGTATAATTTGGTTCCAAAATCATATCTTTCGTTTTAAAAACTGTGAAAAGGCCTAAGGCCAATTAATTAATTCCCATTATATCTGTTTTATTCTTTTACTTTTGATTTTGGTGTTTTATTTTTATATAAGGTCTTAGGAGGACTTCAGCAGAAACCCGAAACCACTTACCATAGTTTTTTTTCCAGTTGGGTATTTTGTTTATTAGTTTAATTGTTGCATTACTTCACTAATATATATTATATATGAAATATTATATATTATTAATATAATATATATATATATAATATATATATAATATATATAATATATATATATATATTAATAATATTTGAGTGAGTGTACAGGAATCACACACTGCCCATATATATAATATATATATAATATATATATATCTATATATATATAATATATAATATTATATATATATATATATATATATATAATATATATTATATATTATATATATAATATATATATAATAATATAGGTACACATATATATAGCAAAGCATTTATTTGTAGACGGCCAGGGAAAACTATCTAGAGAATTTATAGCAATTAGCGGTAGCTTTAAAAGGGATTATTGGTGGCGTCAAGCATTTTAGGCACATTACCCTCCCGAGAAACAAAGCAGTTTATTAGTGTTAATTCTGCCAAAAAGGTGGACCAATCTCCCGAGAAGCAGCACAGTTTCGCGGAAGATTCTGCCAACTTTTCTCCAAAACTGCTTTAAGTGCTGCCTCGATTTTTGAGTATATATTAGAATACTAATATAATATATATATACTATATATATATAATAATATATATAATATATATATATATATATATATATATATTATATATAATATAAATATATATAAATATATATTTTAAAAGTCATCAAAATAGATGTTCTAAACTCGTGATCAATGTTACCGTGTAACGTTGCAGGGATGTCGTAAGAGTACGTCAATACTACGTTATCATAGGACGTCGCAGTGATGTCGCACTGTTACGTCGCTGAGAGCTGACATTTCCACATCCCAGGGACGTAATTATTATGTTACTAATACGATGTCGCACATCGCAAGGGGACGTAAAAGCGACGTCGCTTTTACGTTAGTGTGCTGTATGGATAATAATAATTAATAAAAATATAATATTAATAAATCTATAAGAATGAAATTATTAAAAATTAATTGAAGATACTAAAATAATAATATAGTACAATATAAGCAAAATGATTATAAAATATAATTAAATTATGAATATAAAAATAATAATAATAAAATTAAACTAATAAAATAATAATAATAATAATAATAATAATAATAATAATAATAATAATAATAATAATAATAATAATAATAATAATAATAATAATAATAATAATAATAATAATAATAATATAATATAATAACTAATAATAATAACAATAATAAAATAATAATAATAATAACAATAATAAAATAATAATAATAAATAATAAGATATAATGACATTAAAAATAATAAAAATATAAAAAAAATTGATAATATTAACAGTAACAACAATACAATAATAATAACAGTAATATAATAATAATATGATAATAATAATAAAAAATAATAATAAATAATAATAACTAATAATAATAATTAATTAATAATACTTATATAATATAAATAATAATAATAATAATAATCATATAAATAATAATAATATTAATGATAATAAAAATACTAATGCAATATCAACTAGTAACATAAAAACACGTAAGATGATATAATAATAATAATAATAATAATAATAATAATAATAATAATATAATAAAATCAATAAAATAATAATAATAATATATAATAATAAAAAAATAAATAATAATAAATAAATATAATAATAATAAATAATATAATAATAATAATAATAAACAGAAAATATAATAATAATAAATATAATAATAATAATAATAATAATAATAATAAAATAATAATAATTAATAATAATAATAATAATCATAATAATGTGATAATAATAAATAATAATAAATACTATAATAATAAAATAATATAAAAAATAATAATACATAATATAATAATAAATAATTTTTAATAAAATTTTATGGTTTTATAAAACAAGTTTAAATATATCATATATTTTTTATTTGCAGCAAGTAAGCTAGTTTCACTGCCAAAAACTTTCTATAATACGATGACATCAATCATAAGCAGTAGCTAATCAGTCGAACGAACGAATAATACAACACTACCACCGTACTACTACTACTACTACTACACTACTACTCAACTACTACTACTACCACCATACTATACTAACAGATAATAATAATAAATTAATAATAATAATAATATATAATAATAATATAATAAAATATAATATTAATAATTAAATAAATTAAATAACATATAATAATAATAATAATAATAATAATATATAATAATAATATATAATATAAATACTTAATAATAATAATAATATGTAACAAAAACATTAAAAGTATTAACAGTAAATAATAAATAATAATACTAATAAATAAATAATAATATAAATAAAATAAAATAATATAATAATAATAATAATAATAAATGTAATTAATATAATTAATAATAATAAAATAATAATAATATATAAAATATAATAATAATAATAATAAAAATAATAATAATAATAATAATAAAATAATAATATAAAAAATAATAATAATAATGATCATAATATATAATAAATAATAATAATAATAAAATATAATATTTATAATGATAATTATAATAACAACCATAAATAAAGGAAAATTTTTAATAAAAAATGAACTTTTAATAGTCAACAAGTTATATCACTATTAAGGTATCAACTTGTCATTACAAAAACTAATACAACATAATGCTAATTGTACCAATAATATAATTCTTATACATATCGATGACATCAATCAATAAAAGTTGTGAACATGTAGTATCGATAACGAACGAAACGAATAATAAAACACAACCACGCTACACTACTACTACTACAACTACTACTACTACCTACTACTACTACTACAACAATAACAATAATAATAAGAATAAATAATACATAATAATAATAATAATAGATAATCAATAATAATTATAATAATATAATAATAACAATAATAAACTAATAATAATAATCATAAATTATAATAATCAATACAATAATAATAATAATAATAATATGTACAAAAACATAAACATTATTAATAATGATAATAATGGTAATATAATAATAAATATACTAATAATAATAATAATAATAATAATAATAATAATAATGATAATAATAATAATATAATAATAATAATCAATAAATATAATAATAAAATATCATAATAACAATAATAATATAACATAATAATAATCAAAATAATACGTAATAATAATAGTAATAACCCGCTACCGCACTAC